>SMSQ01019091.1:0-21257 GCA_019453375.1 Ctenoplectra terminalis | reverse complement strand
TTGACATTCACCGGTGAAAGTCGACATTCTCCAATTTCGGTTATTCACGGTGACATGTACACCAAGTTTCATCAAAATCGGAGACGGAGAGCTCGATATGTTTCCTTGTGAGCGAATTATTTGTCCACCGATCTTATGCAACGAAAGAGCACTCTGTTGTGAATACGGTGCGTACATGCACACGCGATGTCCGTGGTCCACTGCATGCGATGAATCGAAATCCGTCGGTAAGGGTTGTTTAATTGAGTTTAGCGAGTCGCGAGCAACTCGTGCTAATTGATGTATCGTGGTTAACGCTTGATCGGATTATAAAGCGTCGTGTGTGTTGCTTAAACCAAGCGTGAAGAGAGAACGGTCACGATTGGGACAATTGAACGGTTGACGCGCTTGATGTTTGGATAATAGCATATAAATCGTCAACCGGAACCTGGTATACGGAACGTACAGTTGCTCACAAAATTGAGCGTACGGCAATGCCATATTTATGCCGGCAATGAAAATCGGCAGCAGTGTAAATGAAAACATAAATATTTTAGTACGATAACGCAATTTCATATAAAATCGAAAATGTTACAACGTAATTTAACACATTGACAGCCGGTCCCGCGAAAACGCGGGTTTCTGAGTCTGTCACTTGAGCGCCGGCCCCGCGAAAACGCGGATTTCTAAGATCCACCATGAAATGAGAAACTGTATTTTTTTCTATAATCATAAATTAAAAATTTCAATTTTGTTTCTATTTTTAATCACCGTTAAATTATTGTTACGGCTGCAAGGGCCGGGGCGTGGACCAGGCGTAACCGCGTGGCCTTAGGTTTATGGGTAGATAGGATTATTGGTCAGGATCGGACGAACCGGTGTATTGTTAACACCGGGAGCCGATGGATAGGTAAACGTGGACGAACCAGTGCCTTGTATCACCGGGAGCCACGAGGTAAGTTTCGTGGACGAACCGATATGTGGTTAATATCGGGAGCCACCGAGGAAAGCGTGGACGAACCGGTGTATGGGTAACACCGGGAGCCACTAAGGTGAGGGTGCGTGGACGAACCGATATATGGTTAATACCGGGAGCCACTGAAGGAAAGCGTGGACGAACCAGTGCCTTGTATCACCGGGAGCCACTATAGGTTAAGGATATTGGACCTTGCAATCTACCATGAGTATACCTCGAGCGGTAAAGGTATATCAATGTGGGAATACCCGTTAGTTCGACTGTTTAATAACTAAGGATGGGTATCAGAATTAAGCAACTCGGTTAAAACTCAACAATATATTCTTAAACTAGCAGGTTATAATAAGATATACAGATAAATGGTTCTACGCTCTAATGCGAGTGTATCCTTCTCGGCCTTTACGCAGCGCGAGACGCGGAGATAGTCTGAGAATGTCTATCCGAGACTTACGTTATTTAAACGAGTTTGAAGACTGCTTCGAAAGGGAATGCAACCCGATCTTGCTAATACAGATATTTGACTGACGGAGTAACGGCGTACTCTTAGTCTACTCTAGACTGATCTGAGCTTCCAAAATTGTAGCTCCTTTTATACCCCGAAAAAGCATTAAAAAGCGTAGGAAGGGGTACGTTAGACTCATACCGAGGAATGTGCTCCCCTAGCATGAGTCAACCCTTCCATGGGGCACTAGACTAAACGCTACGACGTTTCGGCTCCGTGGAGGATGCGTACGTAACATTATATATGACGAATATGCAAATAAAATGTTCTATTTTACGAGAATATATAATGTTTTAAATATTTTTCTTTTTACTATTCAGTGACCAGAAACAACCGAATAAGGCCGGCGTTTGGGATTTAACACTAGAACCACCAAAGTGGTCAAAATGACCCATTCGTAATTTTTTACAGAAATTTTATAAATTGACTATGGCATCTCTCAGCCAATTTTTCGTGTTCTTCTGTTAAAAATGACAAAGCTTTGTTTCCCTTGCAAATGCGTATTTTTTTATATTCCTTTCATTATGATTTTTTCGGTAGAAACAAGCATGCTTTAAACGTCTCTTAGGTCACCGGCTGTCAATGTGTTAATACGTTAAACACCACGCCGATTTTGGTCGAATTTGGTCGACTTTCTATTAGGCTGTGTGCTGTGATAGTAATTCAAAAGCGTTTGGTTGCAGAGTAGTTAAGAATTTGAGAAGAAAATTGTAAAGGTCTGCAAAGGAAAGTCGTGTCTTTGTTTAATGTGATTTAATAAAACCCATTCGTAAATTATAAAATATTATTTTTTAAAATTGGTTCTGTCCAATTAATAGCCACTAATATTTGGTAGGCCCACCTTTAACACTAATTACATACTATTTACTAACTTTTTGGTTATATCCAGCGATATAGAATTCCATATTTCAAGAATTTTTTTTTAAAGCTGTTTTGGACGTTATATTAAACTTTTGTAATTTTTTTTCTATTATTGCCCATAAATGTTGAATTGGATTAACATCGGGACTTTGTGGTGGTGTTTGTAACGCGTGAGGTGTATTGTACAGGATCAATTTCTGAACTTGCTATGTGCTTTGGATCATTATCATGTTCAAAATAAAAATCTTCATTTAATCACAAATTTCTTGCACTTTCCGTTAAATTTTCTTCCAGAATGTGCAAATATTTATATTTATCCAATATTCGGTCTGTAAATATTAACACTAAACCTACCGGTGATTAAAGTGGACCTAATTGTACTCTGAGAAATAAAAATGATAGGTGCTCTAAGAAAATACATAACGTAAGGAAAACGAATGTTTATCTACATTTTATACAGAAAATCGTGAAAAATCCTCCAAATTGCATCATTGTAAATTTATAGAATTTCTACGAGAAATTACACGCCGATCATTTTGACCGCTTTGGTAGGTTTACTATCAATCGTTTGAGTGCGGAGAAGCGCGATCGCGCTTCTCTTGTTTGTGCTATGACTGAGGAGACGCGCGATCACGCTGCTGTTCGTTAATATAATTTTCGTATTACATAATTGAGAACAGTTGTATTCATATCCATTGCAGTTTTTTATTAATTTCATTCAATTGTGATTTTTAATAATATAAGAATTAAAATAAAACACAGTGGTAAAATATACTAGAGCCGTGGATGGTACGGTAGAAAAAATGAGCCAATGTAAAAAGATAGATAGATTACGATTTTAATTTTTTTTAATCATCATTACATTTATACGAACAAGAGATAATTTTTACAAAAAAATTTTTTATGTACAAAAATTGAGAATAATAAACATTTTTGTTAGTAAAAATTACTTTTTTTTTCTAATTAGAGTTAATTATAACCATTTTTATTATTTTCCCAAAAAAATAACTATGCATTTCATTCCGCAATTTTAGCATATACATAAGAAAATTCTTCCGCACTCAAACGGTTAAGTTCTCTCTGCCGCTTTCTACCATACACCCCCACACCATAATAGAGCCACCTCCATGTTTTACCGTCCAACGGAAGTATCTAATTTTTATCTCTGTATTTGCCTTTCTACAAACAAATTTGCGTCGCCTGACCCAAAAACAGTATATTTAGAATCATCTGAAAATATCACTTTATTCCTCATTTTAATACAATTTTAAAAAGTTTAATACAACACATGTATAGTGTTCTGTAGCAAGTGTTCAAATATTTTCGTGAGTCACTGTAGTTAAATAGTTAATGTTATTCAACAACTTCTTCTGTGAAATCTTCTGTTTCACCGACTGTGAAATTGTTATAGTCTTTGTTGAAACCTTGGTTGAAGTACATTTTAACGGACACAAAATTATGGACTTCCTTTTTTGTTAATTAATTGTTTTTGATGCGTAGAATTAAAAAATGCATGTCTTAATTTTAGGAATCCAGCGTTTCAAAATTTATGCGTATTTAAAGTTGTATATTTTTAGCATACTTAGAGGTTTAAACTGTTAATAATTATTTATTTTTAATCAAGAAATTTTAACAATTTTGTTGAAATTAATTATTAATTATTATACTTGAAATGCAATACAAATGGAGAAGTACACATTTTTATTTTTTTTTTAAACAAATACCGGAGATTAACTTATGAGAACTGTATTTATTTGAGATTTCAATAAATACTTACGAAATTGTAATTTGACGAATACAGAAGAAATATCGATATGTACGAATTGAAGATAAACATTCAACAAAAGCAGTTTGGATTAATCTTTTTCGCAATTAATCAACAATGTTTCGAAATTCTGTGAAAAACGCTTCTTTGTTCCAAACTCGCACATATTTTCAAAGCGATTGCAACAATTCTTGTTCTCGAGAAATTTTATGCGCGTGAAATTCCATCTGGATAAAAAAATTTCCAGGTCATAATTTAAAAACACATGTTGCAATTTTGTATTCAACGATCATAATAGCAGGTTACAATTGAAGAAACACGTTGCAGTTTTGCATTCAATGACAAAACACGTCTTTCACGCGAAATTCCCTCGTTTCTTTTTTAAACAAACTTATCAGATTTATGCCGTTATTTTTTGTATTCATATAACTGATACAATTTTGTCATAATTTTAAACTACACAATAATAAATGAAATAAAATTTTATTATTGTACAATCATACTCTATACACATACTTTTTGTACAATTGTACCGTTTACGATTGTAATACATTGTAAATATTTGTGTATAAGTATAGTTCCTGTGGCAAGAGCAACATAATAAAATTCAAGGTTATAAATATAACAGTAGATTGAACGTAAGACCAGAGTATTTAATCCTCTATAGTCCGAATTTTGTTTGTTTATCAGAGATTATTAATTCTTTTAGTGCCAGAGCCGATATATCGGCCCGCGCCTTGTAGCGCTTTACTATTCGCATTTCGGGAGAACTCTGTCTCAAAATAAATTTATAATACGTTATAAATGGTCTAATTTCATTATGAGAGAATTAAAAAAAATAGTAAACATAAATTTGTTTCAGAAATGTTATATTACCTATAACAATTACGTATTTCGGAAGAGATAATCCGTCCGGCGCGTACCATGTACCTTCGAGTTATTTTTTATTTTTATTATGTAATATTATTCATCTTGTTACAAATATATTGGAAATGCAAAGTATATACTTTGTAATAAATGGCCTGTATAAAATTATGATGAAAAGATGACTTTTTGTATGTGCAAATACGTTTTGTAAGGGAGAACTCAATTTTTACTTTCTTCATGATCTTTTATACCTTTCTTATTTATATAATTTTCAACGAATTTAGACAAATTAGTGTCATTGTTTTGTTCTCTATTTCGTCCTTAATATACTGCTTTTTGAATCATGTAAATATTGTTTCTTGTTTGGTTTTTACGAGCATTTTCCCAAACCCTAGTAAAACCGTGAAATTCGGCCGGTTATTTTTGCATAGGCACCTCTTTTTCGCCTGGCACTAAAAGGGTTAAATCAAGGAGATTACAGTATTTTACTTTGATCGCGAAATTTTTAAAGTAACAATTGCTATAGATGGACTGTGGTATCATTACATTAATATAGTAACAAAATTTAATAGTACAGTGATAACTAAATGAAATAAATTTTTTTAAATATAAATACACGAGTATGCAACTCTCAAGTCACACAAAGCCATAGAGTGTTAACACTAAAACTACCAAAGCGGTCAAAACGATCGGCTTGTAATTTCTCGTGGAAATTCTATAAATTTACAATGATGCAATTTGGAGGATTTTTCTAATATTTATCGTTTTATTTTTTAGTTTGCACGAAACTTTGAATGTAATTTATAATACATGTACAGTTTTGCGACAATTGTCAGTGCTAGAATAATAATAAGCCGATTTATTTGTTTTACTTACATATATAGAAAACAGAGATATTAACCCTTTGCACTGGAAGTTTTTTTTCATTCATATTACCAGCAACTCGAAGATTCAAATGTTGTGGTATATAAGAAAACAAAACACTATAACATTATTACATTTTGTAATCGTCCAAGGTGTGATACCTTTTGGTATGAACTAAATATTATTTGCATTGTCTCCATAGCGGAGCCCTCGAGTTTGAAGACAAATTTTAAATCGAGTGCAAAGGGTTAATACTGGCCGGTCTTTCCTGGTGGTCGAACTATTCCGGACTTCCATTTATAGTATTAAAAATATTACAGTAAAACTTTTTAATGCTGCTGATTGTAGTTAAAAAATAAACGAAATAGACGAAACGGTCATAAATCATGTTTATTTTGAGTTTCAAGGTAAGGTCAAGTATTGATAACTATACTTCGTAATAGTTATTAAGTTACAGAGTGAAAATTGTTGTCAAAGAAGATAATTAATTATCTATAGCCTTTTATAAAGAAAGAGAACTATTCCGGACTTACTATATAAGAATTTTAATTTTTGTAATTTGAAAAAATTAAAAGATATTATGCCGCCATAATAAAAGCATATGACTTCGAACAGAAACTTTTAATCTGGCCATTATGGCAGTATCCGACTGCATAATTTTAATAGAGGAAGCAGATTGGGAAGCAACAGTTTCAACGTTAAAATGGATAACGATCGTTCTGTATCTGTACGATGTATTTGAAAATATCGTTTGACAACTACGAATGGTAGTATAGTAAGTATTAGGTTGGAAACTATGAAACGGGCGTTTTTTGTTTGGCCTGTGTTCAGCTGCGACTGAGAGAGATTCATTGTAACGTGCGCTCGATATTTTTATTTATAAAGCTTAAAGGTATCTTCTTACTCATTTTGTAAAATTTTTTCGTCTTTGTATCCGATTTTTATTTTATTTTTATCCTAAACCAGATGGAAACAAAACGCGATTTACATCCACTCTTCTTGTACGAGTTTAAATTAAATCGTACCGCAGCTCAATCTTCAAGAAATATTAATCACGCATCCGGAGATGGATCCAACAATGAAAAAAATGCTCGATATTGGTTCCAAAAATTTCCAAAATGATATTATAAAAGACTTTGAATTGTTTATTAACTCTAAAAATAAAGATTTTATTTCAAAAAGGCATATATGATGAATCGTTGGCAAAAAGTCGTAGATGCCAATGGAAATTATTTCGATTTAATATAATAAATAATGTGAAAAATTGCTCTTTTCGTTTTTTATTTTCATTCAACGCCCGTTTCATAGTTTCCAACCTAATACATGTATAAGTCTCCATTATTTAACCTCTTCTTGTACGAGTTTAACCCTTTTAGCACCGAGCGAAAAGAGCGTACCTATGCGAAGAATACCGGACTGAATAGACGATTTGTAGAGGTTTGCGAAAATGCTCGTAAAAACCAAAGTAGGCGTAATATTTACAAAATTCAAAAAGCAGCATATCGCGAAATGGATGGAGAATAAATCGATACCAATGGAGTTTCGATGTTTATTAAAAATCATAAGAATAACATAAATATAAGACATCGTGAAAATTGTACAAAGTAATTTCTTTCTTTCAAAACGTAATTGTGTTTCTATGAAGACGTTGACGGCTTATGAACACTGACCGCACGTTCGACGGATCAAGAAAGACTGAAAGAGATTTTAGGCTCGCAGTGTCGATGCACGGATGACACTTGAGTTTTCTGATAACTATCGAAAACAGTGTAAAGATTGCGATTACGGTCCAAAGAAACTATCTCGTGTCGACGGATATCTCTATTCTATTCTACCTTATCTTGGCGCATAAAAACATAGGATATAACAAAAAGTTGATATAATAAACATTTTTTCACTCGTGTTGCATCGAATATGAACCATTTTAACATTTTATGAAGTTATACTTAAACACAGATCTCTTGTGATGAGCATAATAAGGCTCTAACGGAGGCGCAGCGATATATCGTCGTTGGTATTTTTGGCGAGTGCGGTATATCGTCAAAAGAGTGCGATATATCGACGATATATCGTCGTTCGGTGCTAAAAGGGTTAAATTAAATCATACCGCAGCTCAAGCTTCAAGAAATATTAATCAGGCATCCGGAGATGGATCCACCGATGAAAAAAATGCTCGATATTGGTTCGAAAAATTTCGTTCTGGCAAATTCGAGTATCGTGAACGAGCCTCGAGGAAGACCACCGGCCCATATCGATAACCAGGAATTAAGCACGACTGTGGAATCCGATCCACGCACAACTCGTCGAACACTTGGATCTAAGCTAGAAACTAGTCGTACAGCTGTGTTAAAACATTTGCGTGCAATAAATAAAGTAAAAAAATTGGACTCATATGTGCCGCACGAATTGACGCAACGCCCGTTTCATAGTTTCCAACCTAATACCACTTCCGTAGCCGATGAAGGTTGATATTATTATTATCAGCACGTTATTATCGCGGCAAGAAGCGTGCTTTGATGGAGCAGGTGGCTCGTTGTGGAATTCGATTTCGCGATACGCCGTTCATTTTAATCTGACCGACAAGGTCCGCACGCGAGGACATCGCGAAATCCTGCTACGCGATCTTGTCTCGCAATAATATTGGACCGATGAGAAACACACCCCAGTAGAGCAAGATATTAGTTGAAAATTTGTTTTCAAATATTAAAACACTATTTTTTAGGCGAAAAAAATATTAAATCCAAATATTGCGTAGATATTAAAAAAATATTAAGTAAATGTTAAACGAACGTAAATTAAATATACGTAGAATGTAAAAGAAATATTTAAAAGATATTCAAATAACGTGAAGTTAAATATTCGGATAATATTAAATAAATATTCAACATTAAGGAAGATTTGAAAAAAGAAATTGAAATAAATTTTATATGGTTTCTAACGTATTGCTGTCTATATTACTTCATTGTTCATGATTGGCATTGCGTAATTGGATTGCGTGAAAACTATTCGAAGATTTTTAACCCTTTGCACTCGGCTGGCGCCGCTATGGCGACACGCACAATTTTCTTCAGAGATTATGTTTTTAATTAGATTCTATATTTTCATCAATTGAAACTCTTCTTTTATCTTAAAATAAAAGTAAATTAACCAAATGAATAAGAAATCGTAAACGTTTATAATTCTCTTTTTTTCTTTCCAAAAGAACACTAAGTTTTCGCAATAGTCCTTTGAAACTTAAAAAAGTCTTCGAGTGCAAACGGTTAATTTCTCTATGATTTTTGAAGTAGGATTCGTTCTTGTGACTTACTGACTAGAAAACAAACTGCTTGTTTACTGACTCGTGAATATTTGCGTAAAGTAACTGAATTTTAGAGACTTATACATGTATTAGGTTGGAAACTATGAAACGGGCGTTGAATGAAAATAAAAAACGAAAAGCGCAATTTTTCACATTATTTATTATATTCAATTGAAATAATTTCTATTGACATCTATAACTTTTTGCCAACGATTCATCATATATGCCTTTTTGAAATAAAATCTTTATTTTTAGAGTTAATAAACAATTCAAAGTCTTTTATAATATCAGTTTGGAAATTTTTTGAACCAATATCGAGCATTTTTTTCATTGTTGGATCCATCTCCGGCTGCCTGATTAGCCGGAGCTTGAAGCTTGAGCTGCGGTACGATTTAATTTAAACTCGTACAAGAAGAGTAGATGTAAATCGCGTTTTGTTTCCATCTGGTTTAGGATAAAAATAAAATAAAAATCGGATACAAAGACGAAAAAATTTTACAAAAGGAGTAAGAAGAATACCTTTAAGCTTTATAAATAAAAATATCGAGCGCACGTTACAATGTATCTCTCTCGATCGCAGCTGAGCACAGACTAAACAAAAAACGCCCGTTTCATAGTTTCCAACCTAATATAACTGTATAAATACTGATTCAATAGGTTGTTTATTAATCAAATTTTCCCTTTCCCTTCCAGTGACGCGTACGGAAAATTCCGTATGCCTCGACCGTGTGTCACGACGCCATAAAACGATGCGGATGGGTTTATAACATGACGATTTTTGCAGGGACATCTAAATTTGTTAACGTTAAAATCGTGCATACAAGGACAGCGGGTTATTATCCTTTTAACGGTTCCCTTTCGCGGTTTGTTTTCTTTACATAAATATTTATGCCAGCTCTGGGAAGAAATATTTAGTTCCGAACTTGATTAAAATGATATTCAATCTCTTTTTAATATCAAACGAATGTGTATTTAATATTTTGTTAAAATAAATTTTTTTAAATTAATTCTTCAAAAATATTGCCGGTCCCTGTCGACGTTTCACTGCGCAAACATGCGGCCGTTAAAGTGTTAAGGGATGATTCCTGAGACGATTTCAAGCAACTTTTTCCTTTGCCAAAATGTCAAGCTCAGCTTTGTTAACGAGTTATTAACGAAAAACACTGACCAATCACAGAGCGAGTAAACCAGCGGCGAGCGTTGGCTCTATGTCGCGCTTATGCTTTGACGAGTAAGTCAGAATGTATCGAAGCAACTGTTGACGAGTACTTGCGTTTTGTATAAATATTGGAATGTATTTGTTGGTTTTATTCTACATTTTCAGTTAAAAAAAAATTGGTCGAAGGGTGTTCAGTAATCGTTGGATAATATTTTCAAGTCGATTAAAATAGGTAAGTTCCTAACAGAAGTGAAGCGAGAACTGTTTATTTCTTTTATTTTGATTATTAATATTATCTTCAACTTATTGTTAAGAAAATGTCACCATGTAAGTAGATCTCGAATTTTTATTTATTTTAAACTATAGTGATACTAATTAAGTTTGTACTTAATTTGAATTTTCGTTAATAAAAAAATTTATCACCTATAGTCGTAACAAATGTGTGGAGCGCAAAAGATTAACGTTCCTCGATTAAAAAACATTTATTAGGATTTACGAGTTTTCATTAATAAAATATCAGGTAATTTCATTGGTTTGCTGGTACAACTGATCAAGTCAGTATTTCTTGATTTTTGATAAACGCAAACTGAAGTTCAATTTATCACAATAAATTAAGTAATGATAAGTGAAAGCTATCACAAAATGCATAAGTTTTTCTCCATATGAATTTTCATTAATCTATCACAAAAAAAAACTTATAAAGTAATTGCTTTCGTTATACATTTTTACTTTCAAATATTGTTCGATTTTATTAATTTAATGGTTCGTATTAAAAATATAGGTTATAAATAGGACTTAGACAATTTTATTGGTAAAAGATAATATACTTGTCATTTACCAAAGATCGGAAACTTATTTTAGAAAAAAAAAGTGGACTCGGTCAGTTTTATCACGATGTCGACGATTTATTTCTGTTTCGAGGAATTCTGGTATTCTCGAATTAATAAATTTTTCGAAAGGCCTAATTATCATGGTTTCCTTGATTTAACAATCGATACGCAATTGTGTAACAAATCCGGACGATATAAGACTGAACGTTATATTTTTATTCTATTTATTTTCGTGAAACTGTTCTCGATATCGAGTCGAGCAAAATGACTATTATCGCAGAAAGTTTATATTAACCGTCTATGGAGTTTAACTGTAATTCATGTGTCACCAAAATGTGTACGAAGATCAAAATGTAAAAAAATTCAGCACGACTGCCACTTTTGTGTAATTATTTTTTATAAATATTCCAATGTAACCTTTCAATTTAGTTTCAATGTTTTGCTTAACACATTGCGAACGGATGACGAGGTATCTCGTGTTTTGTATCTCATGTCCTATAAAGGTAAAAATGGCAAACGACATTGAATGAGAAATTATTTTTAAATATAATTGCCTTAACTCCAAGTTTAAATTAAGACCTACATTTAGAATACAAATACCATCGAAAAGTACACAAGTAAAAGTTTATTCGATCGTAACTAATCCTGTAGTAACATTTACGAAAATATACACTGTTCTCAATGTATTAATACAACTCTTAAATTTCTTAAGTCAAGAAAAAATCGTTTAGCTTCTAACGATCAAATATATGTATCGTATTACATTTTATCGTTGGTTTATTATTGTAATTCGCATTACAGGATTACAGATGAACACACGAAGGTCATTTATACCCTGTGTAACCGACCAGAGTAGTTGTGTACACTATTGGTAAACAATCACGTGGCAACCAAGGAAAATCGAATTACACTGTCGTTATCACAAGAATTATAATATAATAGTTAGTAAATTATAAGTGATCAGTGTTAGTATTCGTGCAATGAGGTGAACATTAGTGTCGTTGACCCGGTCATACGTTCGGTGGTGTCCTATACTCGTGATCAGCTGTTCGCTACACCACAAGCCGAATCGTTCGTCAAGGGTGAAGATCGGTACTGTGACACAGTGATACGTATTTACAAGCAGTAGCTGAATCTTTTGTTGATTGGGTGAGTTTAATTTAAATTTTCGATCATTCTTTTCTAATTTAACGAGGCCTGTAACTTATTCCTGGCTGTGTTCTTCAAACTCTTCATAAAAAATCATTTCAGCGAAACTATTAAACGATTATTATACATTATTAAATATTTATAATTAATATTATTATTAAATATCGTATTGAAACAATAAAAATAAAATTAAACGACAGTATTAAACACTATTAAAGAACTATGTTTAAGATTTATCATCGATAATAGTGTTTGATGTTATTTGAATAAATTTTTATTAGAAAAGAGAATTGCATTCTATTCGTTATTAAATTTCAGTTACTTTTCGTTGATTTGTTCATTATCCATTTGGAATATCGAATAAACTCAATTTATTTGTTCCACACGAGTAACAATTAATTAGTTTATTCGATATAACTTTTGTTTAATATTCGTCAACAGTCGCTTCGATACATCCTGAGTTGCTCGTAGAAACACAAGCGCGACGTGGAATCCAACGCTCCCGCTGACGCCCAGCCGTCTTACTCGCTCTGTGATTGGTCAGTGTTTTTCGTTAATAACTCGTTAACAAAGCCGAATTTGACATTTTCGGAAAGCAAAAAGTTGCTTAGAACGACCTCAGAAATCATCTCTTAACACTTTGACTGCCATGTTGGTTATATATGATCGGCAACGGTTTCTCCCGTGACGCCACGGTGGTCATTGGTGACCGGAGCCTTTCAACTTTTTACAATTGTTAAAAACGAAGGCGTGTTTTAATTTGTCCTTATCAACCGTTACTAAGGCGCCGCGGTGGTTACCCGTGCCCACCAGTAAGATAAACGCTTCATTTGATAAAAATGTTGTCTTCTAACATCAATTATTATTATTTTGCCATTATATGCTTTGAATAATAAAAATAATGCCATGGCGTCCTGGACAAAACATATGATTTCGGCGTGGCAGTCAAAGTGTTAAAGGAACTTACAGACCTTTTGGGACACCCTCTATACAATATTTACATTTTTATTTACAAATATTATATAATTATTTACAACATTTAAATTCGTTCAAAAATGTTTGTCTAATTATTATAACTATAAAGTATCAAAATAATATTTTACGGTTGATGCGGCTTAAAATAAACAATTTAAAATATACACATATTAAATTTTCTATAGATTAAAAATAGTTTAATATGAAAAAAATGAAATGCAAAAATCAACTAACAGTGTAATTATTATATGTACTCATTGTATATTCCATTATGTGTTCCATTAATCGGTAATGCGATCCTTTTTTAAATTTTTCTTGGCACATATTCAATATTTATTACAATTTTTACCATTTTTTTATTAAATAATTATATATGTTGCATCTACTATGGTGTTTAAGCTACTCCTAATTATAATTTTATAATCTAGTAAAAAGCAATAATAACTAAAGCAATAAATAGATGTTATTTTTATGTATGATACGTATATGTATATAATAAAAAAAACACACAATGTAATTATGTATAATTTAGAATGATTTTTAAATGTTTAAATTTGACAATTATTTGATACCTTTGAAATTAGAATTGTATAAAAAAAACGTGGTCTACATCTCTATTATTTTTCTTGTTCCTTTTTTTCTGTTTTAATGTTTCAGTGCTCGGAAAGGTCTCGTTTCTAACACGTAATTAGACGTATTAGGAGTCATGAGTCAGTACGACTGATTATGGCAAACGTGGCGGTAATTTCAGACAATAAACCCGTCGTTATTCAATCCTATTGTACAGTACTTCTCAATCGTGTACTTTTTGTCCTTGATGTGACACAGAAACCAAGATTTATTGAAGCTCTTTAAATTTTTACGTACATCAAACATTCCTATTGCATTTATTTTAAACGCGGATAGCAACACTAAGAAATACTCCCATTTACTATCTATCCCTTAATTTTATTTCACGTCATGTATTTTATTGATTTACATCTTTTCAAATAAAACTGATACTTATTCAGGTTACAAAACAGTTACCGTATTAGCATTAGAAAGAAGCGAATGACATTTACATTGTAAAATTTACAAGTATTTTAGTATTAAAATTCATAATACATTATAATTATTATTTAGAAATTTAATTTTTATTAATTATTATTTTATTAATATTTTATTAATTATTATCATTTAATTTTTATTCTTTCCAATAAATATCCTTTTATTGAGAAATAGATATTGTACAGGTATACATATTCTTATGTAATTTTAATATATTTGTAGTAATTGGCAGTTGTAGTAACTCATATTTTTTATATAAATTTTAGAGAAATTATTAATTCAGAAATTTATAATATAACATCGCGCTTGAAATATGAACGTGAAAGAAGGACCAAATCAACGAGAATTTTAAACTAGTGACTCGGACTGCGAATTTATGCTCAAATGTACCGAAGTTCTTGCAATATATTTTCGATCTAATTTAATTTAATGTCTATTTTTATCTATAAATTAACGTTGTTACTAGTAACTCTGATGGGTTGATGCAACCTTTGAAAAAAAAGAAAAAAAAATCATGATAGATCAATTACTACAAATAAATATTATTTTAAAGTCTGTGCATTAACAACTCGTATTTCTAAGAAAATATTTTGCAAGAATATAAAATTTGTTGTGCAATAGTCAATATTAATTATTGAAAC
Organism: Ctenoplectra terminalis; assembly: GCA_019453375.1. Taxonomy (NCBI): domain Eukaryota; kingdom Metazoa; phylum Arthropoda; class Insecta; order Hymenoptera; family Apidae; genus Ctenoplectra; species Ctenoplectra terminalis. The sequence continues at coordinate 6,344 of SMSQ01019091.1, read as the reverse complement.
GCAGCTAAGCACTTAAATTATTATAATATATTACAAATATAAAAATACCATAACCTTGTAAAATTTTCCTTATAATACAAGTATGTAAGTACTTGAACTTTTCTAAAATATTTTCCTGAATAAAATTTATTTACAAGGAAAAATCTCTACGATACGATCAAAGTCGGTTTCGATGAAAACATTTTTATTTATTCAATATTCTGTCTAGAATATATTTAATGTCATCTTGAAAACCACCGAAGATATGAAATAACTACATAACTATTTATTGCCCCTTTTAATGTCCAAATTAATAATAGTAACTAAACAACGAATATATGTATAAACAGAATCATTGAACATCCCTTCCTGTTTTCTTAAAATTGTCTGGTATTAACAATAAAAACTACTTCATAACCATGTAAGTAAACTTTAAATAGTTTTTAAACGTGTAGATATAAGTACGACTAAGAAAAGCATTTTTCGAAATCGAACAATTATTTTTTAATTAATTGTATCTGTGTAGTTCTTCAAATCATCACTAAAATGATAAAATACTGATTTGTATTTCCATTCTTTGAATATTATTTTTCACACTTTAGAAGTAAAAAAATAGATATAATTCACATTTTTTTTCTAGTTCATCAATAATTTAACACAGCACTTGTCATTCACTACACTTCACTTTATAATCACATTATATTTGTAAAACAATTAAGTGATTAATTATAAGGAGCAATTGTATTCAATATTTAGATTGTGCGACCGAATTAAAGACTAAAAAAATTCATAGAAATGTGGGTAAAGAATGTCTTGGTGTGTGTGAGAGAGAGAGAGACCCCTCATAAAACCTAGGCTTCAAGTTTTCGACCGCACCAATACGATGGTACCTCGTTTCCAATTGGTTCGGCCTTTGGCCGGAAAATTATATGAAAGAGTCAAGGAAACATAGTTTTAGGCAGAGTTTTTAAGTCAACCACTGTAAAATCACTACAATATGCACTACTATTCCTACAGAAATATTATATTAGGTGTGTAAATTTATTCGGTGCCTTTGGATTGATCACTTTCTAGCAACTATTTTAACCCTTTGCGGTTTAACCCATGTTCGACATTTACTTCACCTGGTAGAGTTGAACTCGACATTCGACTTCGTCCCATTTTTTTGAAACATTAACCCTTTCGGCGGTTCAATCCGCTGTTCCGCCGCCACTGAACTAGATCCTGCGCCAAAAGTGTACACATTGCCCGTGGAAAACAATATACTCATAATTTCTACATAAAAGATATAAACTTATTTAACCCTCTATAGCCTGAATTTTGTCTGCTTATTGGAGAAAAAATTACAATTGATCACTTTGATTTGAAAATGATTTAACTAATAATTACCGTAGATGAATCGTGGTGTCGCTACAGTAATACAGTAATCAAATTTAATAGTGCAGTGATAACTAAAGAAAATTCATTTTTTTAAAATATAGATACATCAGTTTGTAACTTTTAAGTCACACGGTCCCATAGAGGGTTAGTGGGTATAAAAAGTTTTTGATCAACAACTGAACATAGCGAAAGAATAATATATGTATAGTGATTAACACGTTGACTGCCACAGTCGTCATATGTGACCGGAGATTGTTTCTCCTGTAGCGCCACGGTGGTCATCGGTGACCAGAGTGGTTCAAATGTTTATACTTGTAAAAATTGAATGAAGATTGATAGTTTATGAATTTTGAACATCATCATCGCTATTAGAGAATATTTTGAAATAAAGCGTGCACTATTCAACAATTAAAAACTTTTATTAGAAGATCAAAAATGAAATTCATTTCTGTCGAATCTTCTACTTATCGGTATGGCGTCCTGAGCAAAACATGTGATTTCGGCGTGGCAATCAACGCGTTAACACGGTCCCTGAGGACCGGCACTAGAATTTTCGTTTGGCTGGCATCGGTCCGTGGGACCGACAGTATTAAAGTTAAAAAATAAATATTCTCAATGAAATGTGATGAAATGTAGTTTTAATGAAATTTATTGAAACATTCTACACAAAAATGCGGCTTATCTTTACACATATTACAATACTTAACAACTTTTTTGGTAATATTTCTAGCTGTCTTTCGTCCAAATAGTTTTTAATTGTTATCATAACGCTTCGAACAATACCTTCGGACTTTAAGTACGACTCTTTCCTTTTTATATAATTTATGAATAATTTCTCTTGGCGATACCCTACAACATTGCATCGCTCACCGGCTACCGGCTGTACGGAAAGGACAGCAAATTCGGCGCCGGGCTCAACGCGTTAATAATTTAATTTGGCGCTCGTCAAATCGTGCATGTCGGATATATCCGACGTTCGTCACCGAGGATTATCGTGTGGATGCCGGATATGTCCAGCGTTAGGAGCGAAAGGGTTAAACATTTTTGTATTAAAATTTTATTTAACTCTTAACGAACGTAAGTCACCTTTGACGTGACCACAGCAGTTTGTCGCTGCGGTCGTATGGTACGTGTGAGGTGACAAGACGGATCATATCGAAACTCGCTGTCTGTAAACGTGTAACAGAAAACCATTCCTTCATGTTGGAGATTGTATCAAAAAACATCATATGTTAACCCTTTGCACTTTGAGTCACGATCGATATTTTATCCCAAATGGTTCGTTTTTGATAAGCCATTTCCAAAAGCTGTATTAAATTTTCTTTAATTTTTATACTTTTATATTTAGTAACATGTATTGTATACATGTAACATACATTGATAAAAATCGATGAAATTTATTTTTAATCAGAAAGAATATGTTTTATATTATGAAACTGAAAGGAATGGAGCAAAATGGAATGTCGAGTCCAACTCGACATAGGACCGCAAAGGGTTAAAAAACAATAACTAATTATTTGAAACTCATACATTTGTAATACTCCTTTAAAAACTAAATCATTTCTAACAAAAATGTTATTCTCACAATGCTGAAAATTTTTCTTCGTATTTACTGAAAACAACTACAATCTAGTAAGAATCATGTATAAAAAGCTTGCGTCCGATAAGGGTTAATATTGTTGCGACACTATGGATGAACCTTTAAGATGGGACTGAACTTGGCGTCCGATCACGAGTAACGGTGTAAACAAGTCTTTAATCGAGCGGTGTCGCAAGGCCCACCGAAAGGGGTGCCAAGGAAAAGTGTTGACAAAGCGAGTATCGCCAGAACCACGAACGAGTGCGGACGCACCGTGGTTCTTGTCTTCCGGCATCAGCATTGTATAAGAAAATCGAGTCTATAAATCCATTGTAATATAGTTTTAGTGATTAATCTGTAAATAAAGATAAGATGAGTCCCCTGACAAGAAGTCAGGGGAGACCAAGGCGCAACAATATGTTAGAAATATCGAAAAGATATATGTAAAAAAAACTGACAAGATTGTTAAATGGTTCAGTCAATTCTAAGGTTCCGGGGTAAGTGCCGTGCTCATGTTCACAGTCCTCTTACCAGAAGGCACCCTCCAAGCGAGCTTTCCCACTTTGTGGCCAGATCCTCTAGGAAGAGGAATCATGCATAAAAAAGAATACTACGTGTCAGTTTGATAGAAACTACATATTTGAAAAATTACTTCTTTTATGTTACTTCCTTATGAATTTAACCCTTTGACTACTGTTGACGCCTATTGGCGTCCGAAACATGTTGGCTTCTCGGTACTGTAGGCGCCAATTGGCGTCCAAATCAAATTTCGCTTGTTTCGCCCGTTTTAAAATTTGTCAGTATTTTGAATATTTTAATATACTTGCTCAGAAATGCATGTCTAACGAAAAATTTCGCCGTACCCAGTGGACGTCGCGAGTGAATTCGTACCGTACCGTACGGCCAGTGCGTGCTAAAGTCTGCCGTAGTCAAAGGGTTAAATGTTAGATCTAAATTATAGTATTCAAGAAATGCCACGCGGATTGTCGGCGGAACGTAAAAATTGAAAAAAACATTATTCCAAATTAATGTTGAATTTATTATACAATTTAACCCGAACCTAACTCTATATTACGTGATTTATAAATAAAACCTGAATCTTGTTTAAAAAGACACCGAATATGTTTACACAGCTAATAACTGTATCAAGAAGAAGTATGTAAGAAGACATAATTTTACGTGACCGGTGGTTAAGCGATAGCGCGAAGAAGACGTATTTTTACGTGACTGGCGCGAAATATGACAACTCTATTAAAAATAAACTTCAAAAACACATGTATCGCATTAATTTATTTCTCCCCATATTTCCGCATTTTAAGCTCTTCATACCGAACGCACGAGTTGTAACAAACGAACTATAAATGAGTCGTTCAGTGCGCAAATCGACTAGCTCCACTTTTTGAAAAATCTTAAATTTAAGTGTCAAAGCACTTGGCATAGTCATAACTTTTTATATTTATAATAACTTTCCTGAAAAATGGAGATTAACACCGTTAAACGACAAAATTTTTTTGGCCATTGAATAATAAGTAATTTATTTCAGAAGCCTTTTTGATTAACTCCATACTCTAATGTAAATCGTTTCAACAACGCAATTCAAATGCACTAGCAAGCGTTGAATGATAATGGTAAATTTTCACCAGATGATTGGTACAATATAATCAAAACGTGTAAAAAGAAAGCGCCATTTAATCTAATCCAAATGATCGTTCGATCGTTCCATCCTGTCTTCGAAGAGCCAACAGAGGAGTTCGCGACACATTTACAGGCACACGAATGCATTCATATTCGACGTACGATCGCGATCGCGATCGATCGAATGCAAGTAATCACGGCACGCTCGAGATAAAATATGTGAGGAATGTATAACGAGCTGTCTTCGATGCAAATGTCGGCGCGTAACTAGCAAAACAGCTCTCGAGGAACGGTTTATCAAAGGGGAGATCGAAAATTGCGCAGGGGAAGCAATGACGCTTGAAGTTTAGTTTTCGCTAAAACTATTCGCGATTGTAGATTCATTTATGCGTTAATCGCGTTAAAGGCAATCGGTGAAATTCTAAACGGGCCCCATCTACGTAAGAGAACGGATCGAATTCGAAATTTTAATTCGTGGATGAACGTATGCTAATTCGAGATGGTAATTTACCACCGATCAATTTTAATCGACCGCTATCCGATAGATACGGAAACAGACAGTTGACTTACTAATTATTTGAGATTTTGAAGAAAGATGGTTTTTGTGCGAAGTATAGATTAGTATCGTTAAACGGAGGTTTTGGTAATATCAACCATTATTTCGAATGTATATATATATAAAAAAAAATTGTGTTATAAAACTTTCGAGTATCATGATTTGGATGTTCTAAAATTTAATATTGACATTCGGCTTTTACGTGGCTATTTTTAATATTTTTTACTCCTTTCTTAAATGTTTGTCTTCAATCTTGCTATGGGTATTAGGGTTCTTTTTTATCCAATTGCGTTTCACAACTTATAAAAGAAATATCCTAATTTCTTAATTCCTTAATTTTTTTCTTAATTTCCTAATTTTAAAAGAAATTTCCCAATTTCAAAACAAATATAAATATTCGTATTTAATATGCTTGATTTCTTGTTTTTATTTTATGTTAAAGTTTTGTTTGTTTTCAAAATTAAGAAATAAAAAAAATAAATAAGAGTATGATTGTGAAACAAATAAATTTCTAAGACTACATCAGAGTGACTCTGTTTAGATTTCGTTTCGACGGAATAGTCAACTGCAAAAGTTTCCTTCAACTTTCACCTTTTTGTCAAATATAAAATAAATCTTATTTCAAGATATTCTGTCGTTCCGTAGGAATAAAAAGGGAATAAATTTCTTCATTTGACAAACGTGTCGAACAACAAATTATGCACTTTTGCCTTAGCCTTCAGCAACATCGTTGCAGGTACGAGGAAAAAGAAGCTTGTAACTTGTTCGTTTCGTAAGTAAAGTCATGTTTTACGGAGCATTGACGTCACTGGAGTATTCAGATTGCATTGTTGCAGATAAGTTTCAATCGAGCACCGTTCCAGTTTTAATGTTTATTAACCAGCGCTAAGAGATAAGGCAGATTCGCTGCGTATCCAACCTGATAAGAAATTTCAAGGGGAAAAATAGTATTGGTTCATGACTGACAATTCTTTGTTTCAATAACGTCTGTTTTTAAATTAAACAAATTTTTAATTTATAGTTTTTGCTCAAATTAATTTTCTATTCATCAAATTTATACAAGTATTGCGTTTAAAATATTTTTCTCAATTTTAATGGCAATAAATTTATTTTGTATCAACAGTATTATCATCTTATTATTTTAAAGAATTTGTAAAAATGTCCACCAACACTCAATGTTAAAGTATGTTTTGAAAAAACAAGTTTAATTTTAAA
>SMSQ01019090.1:125252-152113 GCA_019453375.1 Ctenoplectra terminalis | reverse complement strand
TTACTCGAACTTAAAGTATTGTAAAAACGTCTACTTTCTTCTGGAAACTTGTTGCTTGAGAATATTCGAACGAAATATCTTTTTTATATCGTGAAAGAATTATAGCAAAGCTGTTGAGTATATTTTTAATTGAAAAAAAAAAGTAAAAAATAATACACTGCGATGGCCGGGAATCGAACCCGGATCAACTGCTTGGAAGGCAACTATGCTGACCATTACACCACCATCGCAGTTCGAATGTTAGTACTTTATAACACGATGAAACTTGTCTATTAATCGTACAAAGTAAAAATACTGATTTCTTAATCAAAAAATAAAACCCCTGCGATGGCCGGGAATCGAACCCGGATCAACTGCTTGGAAGGCAACTATGCTGACCATTACACCACCATCGCAGTTAAAATTTGGTTCTTTTAAAGAAAAAGAATAGGTGATAAATAAATTAGTCCGAGATAAAAGTTTTTGGATACAAAAATATATCCCCTGCGATGGCCGGGAATCGAACCCGGATCAACTGCTTGGAAGGCAACTATGCTTACCATTACACCACCATCGCAGTTGCTCAAGTCATTTCATACAGAGAAATGTGAGGTCGCCACTTTATTGCCAAATACGTAACATGCCTATTTCATAAAAGCATATGTCGAAATTCAGATATTTCTACATTTTATTTCAATCTGTAGTCCTTTCTGTTATATCTTATAACAATTTATATACTCTTTTAATTGTACTTAAACATCTTCCCCAACGATTAATTATATCTTTTCTTTTCGAGTCGAACCACTGAAGAAATTCCACGCCGAGATGGACTAAACTGAATAAATGGGGAATAAACCGAACTATTAATTTAACATAACTCGAGATTTTATTTTACATAACTTTTGCAAGTTAATACAATGTTCGCTTCTAACTTTCCAAGACCGACTGGTACGCGTTCGCTTTCAAGCCAAGTCTTTTATGTTCGTCCTTCCATCCTCGATGTGGGGAAAAATAACGAACTTCTTCAGGTCATTTCTTCGTAGCACCATGTGTTTCGCCAACTCCAGGCATTGCACGACCCTCGCAACATGGGAAAGCGTGGAAGACACGAACCAGCCGCGTCACTTCGACGGCTAAAGTCCTCAAAGGACTTGGAAGATTTGTGCGTTCGTTGCATTGTTTAGAAATGCCTGGTCAATCACGTCTGGATTCTTTGGCCGTACTTCACGTTTTCTCCGAGAAGAGAGGATTAGTCGTGACCGTCCATTACAGTAAAACTAATATAGCGAGGTAATAAATTAATCTGTTAAGCGTAACTAAACCTCTAAAACCGAGCAACATAACAGGATACAGGAACACATATATTCCGTGCACGTTGTGCGCGATGAAAAGTGTTTAAAATATATATTGCAACGACGAATGAAAACGAATGTTCGGGATACTTTCGTACAGCCCTGAACAGGACCTGGAACACTCGCCTCTCTATAAATCTATCAAACCTCTTGTCCCAATGACCAGAATACAAATACTTTAACGCCCCTGCTGATTTTACAACCTCGCTGTATAGCTCCCAGCAACTATAACAACGGTAAGAACGTTTGAATGGTAACGCTTAATGAGCACACACGAGGCATTGTTCTCCGTCCGCAAATTAAACAGCATTATCCTTTGGAAACGGTGCATTTATTCTTAAAGCTTGGAACAAAGCCTTGCTTTATCCCTAAAAATGAAAAAAGTTTCGAATCCGCCGATAACACGAAATCGCTTTTAACCGTGTGCTGTTGGTTAACTTCATAAAATTAGTTTCATCGATATACACCGTCGAAACGAAAGTTTTCCGAGTGCTCGCCTCGCGTGCAAACTTTGCGATGAAACATTGTATCGTTAATTGTTGACGCGTATAATGGAAGAAAGTTTCGCGTTCCGTTTTGCTCGCGATTAAACTATTCGGATTATGAAAACATATTCCCGTTGAATTCCAATAATATTTTCAACTCCGTCGACGTATTTCATCGATATCCTTATATCCGCAACAGTTCGGAATAACTAACCGAATATCAAGCTCGATCGAATAGTTGGCCATTCGTTGAAAGATTAAATCATTCTTGAATAATCCGAGCCGTCACCCTAACCGGTGTCGTTATTGTCTCGCGATGCGAGATTGCGAAAATGAATTATTCGATTAGTACAGCCGGCCATTCGACGGTGACGCGTATAGGTGTGCTCGATGGTCCCAATGCGTGCGAGACAAGCTGCAAATTCGATTACGTTAGAAACAGCATTTGGCGCTCAGCCCGTATTAGCTGTGCATTGGTTACTTGCCCGATTAATTTGTCGCGGATTCAGTGTTGCGAGTAACAATGCCGTTCGAAGATACGGATCGCGTCGCTGCCATTTTCCCGACGTCCGAAATGCGACTACGTACTATACCGCGAGGAAATCGATAGACCGTCGAGTCATTACGTTGGTAGGGTCCTAATTAAAGAGAGAAACGCGTGGAAACAAGGTGCACAGGGTGCACAGTTTCAATAACAATCTAAATTTACGGAGCACACCACTGTGAGAAGCGTGCAGCAAAGGGTGCAAGTGTCACGAAAGTATTTCTCATCGCCTGTAGTAAACTAATGACAGAGGCGGGTCTGATGCACAAAGTAAACTCGATTATTAATACCCTCGCTTGATCGTTGCTGATAAAATTGGACATTTCGCTACACCATAGACATATTTTTTTAATTATAGAAAGATCTCATTAGAAGAACGAGCGCGAGTTGTGTGATTTACGGGATCTCGCGGTACGTTTATCCACGAATTTGCATATCGCGTGTAAGGGATCGCGTATGCTCGAACGGCGAGCTAGTTGTCTAAGCGAAGGCGCAAACACGTTACATCGTCCGAGCAGGAAGAATTACACGGGTCGATTATTTGCTTTTCTCCGGCTCGGATCTTACTGCTGACGATCAAAACGACGGAGTTTCCATGGCGAACCGGTACACAGAGAGACTTCCTTTCTTCCTTTTTTGGCCGCGAATTTATATCCCGCCCCGACAACGCGAGATTACTCGGAAGTTATACGGCGTATCTAACATTCGTTCGTTTCTTTCCGGTTCGGCCGCGATAGCTTCGCGCACCAGTTTCGCAAAAGTTCCAGACGAAACTTGCCAAACGCGAGTTCGTTGCACTCTTCTTGTCGTTATTTATTTACGTTTTGTTTGTCCGTCGTTGGGAAAAGAATTCACGTTCGATCGCTGGTTGGAAGAAGGAACGAGAGAAAGGCGGAAAAGGGAAGAACGGAAGAAGTACGAGTGAATTGAAACAAATATCGTTCAAGATAATAGGATATTCAGCGACGAGAGATGCTCGACTATTGCCTGATCCTCTGTTCGCCGCTTCTCTTACCCCATGTGTCCTCTTCAAAGACAAGGCCGATTGTGAGAGGGTAAATTCGAACCTCTTAGGGGTTGATCGATCGCCACTAGTCTAAGCACTTCAAATAGTGTGATCGTGGTATGCGACCAGGAATGGCAATAACGTTGATAGGATGGTAATATGATTATCACCTGTGCGAGAGGACTCATAGTGGGTGTTACACGTATAATTAGAGACGGGATTGAAGAGGTTCGGATAAGGGTTGCAGGGGAAGAGAAAGCGCAAGTATAATGCCATGCAAATACACCTCATCACTTGGTCCAGCAGGAATAGAGTGCATTAATCCGCTAATGCACATGGGTCCCGTAAAATTAGATTCGGCCAGATTTAGTTGGAAACGCGATATTTCAGTGTCGACTGAATTCCGAACGACTCTCCTCTGCGTCGACTCTCGAAACGATCGTTCCTGCGAGGCACGACCGAACCGTGAAACGTTGTTATTCGGCAGGCAGATTAATGTCGATACACGCGTGTGTACACGCGCGAATCCCGTAACCACGTTCTCGATCGATGCAACGTGCGTCCTTAATGCGGTATTAATTCAAAAATTTACGATCATCCGTGCACGTTGATCGCGAGCAACGCATTTACAACGCGGATCGCGTTATCGTCCTAACACGCGGATATTCCACGCTCGGATTAGTATCGTCGCCAGGATGCCAATTTAATTTAATGGGATCAACGCTTGCACTCGTAAATTCACGATTAATTAATAGCTTACATCAAAGTATCGCGTGAAACGTGATTTAACCGGGGCTGTTACGTCGGACGTGTCGCGTATCTACTTATGCAGAGCGAAAGACGACAGAAATATGCAACGAACGATCATCGGTTGGCTGGTACATTTTTTCCAGCTCTGCTTCCCACTTTTCTCGCTTAGACTAACTCGTTGATAAGACCAAGATCACGTCCATCGTGAAAGCGTTCACATTTCCTTGTTAGTTTATTTCTCAACGATCGTATTCAACGTGGTACAGTCTCTTCCCTGCAGCTTTTAACGATCCTCGAATTCCAGTCGCGTGACTTGACCTCTTGTCACTACTCCGTGCGCTACAACGGTACAATGAATTTTCTTGACCGCTCGTTAAAGGATTTCTTCCATTTCATCCAGTACAAGTTTTAACGCGCAATAAACGCGCCCGTAACTCCACGCTGGTTACACGTATTCCGCGTGCAATTCGATTCTTCGTCCGATCGGAAGATTTTCCTCTTCTGTCTCATCGAAGCGTTCTATCATCGCGTCTAATAACTGACTTATTCCTGTGGCTCGCGCCGCGTATCGCGTATGCCTCGTGGATACGCGGTTTCCCCCCTCGTTTCGTGCGTTTAGCGACACCCCTTCTTTCGACTATCGGCAACGCGGCGATTAGTTGCGTCCAATTAAATTTAACGAATTTCCACGGGCTCGGGCGCGGCTTGATTGGTTTCATTAATTACGCATGCACTCTGTTCTCTGGACAGAGGCAGACCGGCACCGTGCGCCACCGAAATGCAGGCTTGTTCGACCGGTGGAAGCGTTACGGGGTTGCGATCGCGTCTCTCGGCCATAGCTCGCAGTCATTCCTCTCGCGTTTCGTTCGCAGCCGTTTCATTCTGTGCTCCACGTTCCGCGAAATCGAGAGCACACGGGGAACGATTGAAGCCCGATTGCTAGGTCGTTCGAGCCGCTATGCCCTGCGGGATCCGACGGCCGACCATCGACACACGAACCGTGCCAGCCAACGCGTGCCGATATTCAGAATTTGGTAATTAAATCCTGCCTGGGATTCACGGTTGCACCGATTTACTACTTGACTAAAATATTGGTACGGCATGGTGAAATTTCCACCAATTCTAACTCGATCCTGGACAGTGTTGCTGTAACTCGCTCGTTTGTTTGGTAAGTTGAAGCAACGAAGTAAAATTGACGCGAACGGGGAGGAAAAAGCTCGTAACCGCATTGATTTAAAATTCGCGCTACCCTCGTTCGAGGATATCGAATCGTAGCGGGACTCGAGAATCTAGACGCGTACCATGAAGGAAGGATCAATGGCGCGAAAACACGGAGACGAGAATGACGTCGGTGTTGATGAGCGAACACGAGATGGTTAAACAGGAAATTATATGCAAAGCGACCGGGGTAAATGCAGGAAAAAGATGTTTCCCGGTATGATCGTTCCGAGGCGCCGGCAGAAGTACACGACGAGCGGCTGACATGCGAGATCCCTATATACGCCTATCGACACGAATATGCTAATGATTCCGTGGCGCGTTAGTTATGCTAATTCCACTATGATTCACCAGGGCAAACATATGCTGTCTTGCATTTTATGCCGACCACCTGCGGAGCTCTAATTGTCGATGAATTATTAATTTACCGACGAGTTACTTCTTGTTTGCTCTTTTATGCTTTCACTTTTTAAACGTACTTACTGTCTGCTTTACCCGGCACGTAAAACCGTGTCCTAGCACGGCGATGATAACGGTAAACCGTATTATTACGTTCGTACCGTGTTTAGAAAGCTACGTTTATCTTTACGTTTCTACAATGGTAACAACGAACGATGAACTTCTCAACGCATCGACCATTTTACGTTACCAATTATTACGATATAATTACACGAGTACATCATCGCGTGTTCGATACACATATTTCATGTATCGTCAGCATCTATGCGCGCGTACACGGCGAACGAAGGCGAATGTACGGTCGCCCTATCGGCAACTGTACCGCGTAAATCTCCCCGATGTACATCCTCGACTAGACACCCTCCCGGTTGGCCTTCTTCCGTGAGAATGCTAATTAACAATTGGCAATTCGCAAGCGGTGCAGAGCGAAACCGTAAAACGGTACGTTGGCACGGGCTAACAAGGCGTGAAGGGTGATTTAGTCGCGGTGACGTCAGGGGTGTACCGAGAATATTCGAGGTTCTCGAGGAACCGAGGTGGTCTTCGAACGAGCACGACCAGAAACGTTTCGTGAACAGAGGCACCACCGGCTCGGCGAGAAGGGCGGAAAGAGAGACGTATCCCCGCAGGCTCGTAAACTGGCGCAATGGCCCAGAGATGGGGGAGGTTTCGCCGGGGCCAAAAAGCGGACGGAGGTCGTCAATGTTGATGATGCGTGGATCACGATGTACTGACGGCTCCATCATAGCTCGTCGTTGTCTCCGCCCCTACGTCGATCGGTCTGCTCTTTGCCATTCTGCGAGAAGATATACCACCTCCGCGAAGCCTATTCCATTTGCTTTATTGAAATAACTCGGAGCATGGCGCGCCTCGTCGACACGTCGGGGGTGCAAAGGGGAAGCTGTTCGATTCCGTTCAAGCGATTTTCGACCATCTACTTTAGGGGAGTCTCTCCCGTTACCGAAAATGGCACCCACGCGCATATTCATCTCGAAGACCTTTAGATGGAATTGTGAACACTGTACCGATCGTGAAAATTCTGTTAACGTTGGACTCATAATTCGTTCGTTCCGTAAACTTGTCGTTGAACGTTCGGAGAGAACCATCAGCGAAGAAACAGAGACTTCCTTGAACGTTGATAGCTCTATCGGAAAAGACAAAGACTAGTCCATCGACGAGCGAGTCTGTCGGTTTTTCTCAACGAAACCAGGTGACACGTGGGGAACTACCGAACAACGACAAGAGACTTCTACCGGTACATCCATGTGTCCGTTCCCCTCTTGTTTACTGTCCGGCTATTTACGGCTAACGATGAAAACGAGTTTCACCGCGTTACGATCAACCTGGACGTAATTATAATTAACCTTGAACGCGGCTCGAGTATCGGTGAGCTTCCGTGGTCTAGGAAGTACAGCTGCCGCCTCCTTGCATATACATGCAAAAAGTCGTTAACATCCAGCAGCAACGGAAAAACCGGAAACGTCGTTGAGCGCGCGTCAGACCGGAATCGTTGCAGTCGTAGGAAAAAGTTGGTCCCGTTCAAACATATTTGTACGATTCATTGTCGGATGTGCGACGCTCGAAATGCGGAATGTTATAGAGAAGGCGGTGTGTCAATGATTACCCGGTGTGCAAATATACCTTGCACTCGAAACCTCGTGGATCGTCCGTGTAAATATGCGTGTCATTTTAATTTTACCAGTCACAGAGAACCGATAATGTATTGTGTTACGAAGACACTAGCGTAACATGAAATTATAAAATATGTAGAGACGTATTAAAATATTTCTTCACAAAACCAAGTTTCGATAAAAGAAGACAGAAGCTTGTGTGCAGAGTATCCAATCGATAACTCAGTGTTTCGAGGATTTCTCGTCGATTGAACCATATCCGACTGCCGTCACATATTGACGCCTCCACTTTATTCAATTGCTCGTCCAACACAAGGCCCCTGACACTTTAGCTCCGGCTACAAACATGTTTTTTCGCTTTGCTCATTTCCGGGGTGAACGCGCGGCATCCTCCGCGGTTCCGGCGTTGTTTCATGCGTCGTGTGTCGTCTCGACGCCGGCGACGACAGGGCCGTTTAGTCTCTGACCACGCCACGGGGGTGAAAATGTCCAGAAAGAACGAGCAGAGAGGAGTCAAAGAAAAAAAAATGGAAGGGAAGAATCAATCTAACCGAAGGGTAGAGGGTGCTCTCGTAATTTTTCCCTCATCAGGTATCGTTCGAGGATTTTATTGATAATTAAAAGTCACCGACCTGTGTGATTGGAATTAATGGTCAAACGGTCAATTCGCCAGGAGGGGAAAACTGAGCTGTAAAATTGCCTTCGCCGATGCGTTCGACCGAGCCGCAACTTTGATGGGACGAGTTTCGATAGCGAGGTGATGGAACGATAATTGATTTATTTTTATTCATTCGCGCCTCTACAGAGAGTTGTGAAAACGTTCGGTAAAGAGAGCGACTGATTAAAGTTGGTGCAAAGATAAATTGAACAAAAAGCGAAAAAGAAAGAAAAAAAATTGCGATTATATATTTAACCGAAACGAATATCTTTATTTTTCATACATTTGTCAGTGATTCTATCGAAGAAAGAAATACTTTGTGGTTTCGTCGAACGATCTATATGACCCCTTAATACTTTCGTCGATATAATCGTGAGAGGAAATTCACGTCGAACCACCACGAAACTAGAACCTTTTAGGAGGCGGTAATGGTTATGGAACCTTCTTTTTCTGCGTCAGATTTTCCGTGAGCCACTGTGCGGGTGGCGTAATCGCAGAGACGAAAGTATATAACAATTCCAAAGGCATAACCAAAGGAGAAATACGAAGGCATAAACGCTGCGAGCCTCGGCCCGGAAATGGAGAGAGTAAAGTGGAGACGATATCGAGGAAACTAGGAAGAAGCGCGATCGCCGTCGTAAGTGCCGCTCGACGAACGCCCGGGACCATATGGAATTGTTTATGAACCATGCAACTTTATTTTCTTCCACCCTCCCTTCCTCCTTTTCCGTTCTTTTCGATATTTCCTCCTTGTCATTCCCTTGCTGTGCTATTCGCGCGTGACGGCTGGATCGTACATTAACTTTGTATCGTGTACTCGCATCTAACGTACTCTTTTCTTCCGTGAAACGACCCTGAGGATACAACTTTTGGAATATTCTGCGAAATGAAACAGGAAGTGCAAGAAACTTTTGAAACAAGCAGAGACTGAAGCAAGTATTTCGTGTCTCGTATGAAACGCGGAGATTGGATAAGGATTAAGTAGAATTTACAAAACGATACAAGCGATACAACGTTGAGGAAACTAATGACGATGTCTTATTTAAACGGACCCAAGAAATATTAAGTCGATACAAGTTATCAATTTCCGACAGAACGGTGTCCATAACGATATTGAAAAATGAACGATAGCAAGTTAACGAGCCGCGTTGACGTAATCGTGTTTAAAAGAAATTTCTATTCGACGAGGGGTTGGAGGTCGCCAAGAAACGAGAAAAGTAGATAACTTACTTTTCTCGTCAAATTCATTCTTGTCAGAGTAAAGTGAGTTCGACTCTCGACAGGGCGAGGGAATATGCACGTAATATTGATGGACAGTGACTCGGCTGTTATCGAGGCCGAGGGTAGTTTATCATCCGGGAACGAGCGCATTATGGCTCGATTAATCTTCGATATTTATATTAGGGCTTCATTAAATAAAATATTCCAGTGGGTCGTTCGCCACGGACTCGTCGTTTAAGCTTGCTCTTTCGGAAAAACTTGGTCGTTAAACAACACGGAAGAGGGTGGAACTTTTCATTACCCTCGGTCGCGAACTTTTTTCACAGATTTCCCTTTATCGAATTCGCCTTACGATCTCGTCCAACTTTCCGCGCTACCCTTTTTTTTTTTTTTCTTTATTTTATTTTTTATGCGTCTGCAGCTCGCGTTATACGTCACTTTTATCTCCCGTCTCGGAAAGAATCTCTAGGTCGCGTAATTTTAAAGCATATTCGATGGAATCTCGCCGGAGAAAATAGAATCTTCTCGAGCGGAGGAAAATAAAGCTGGACGTTTTCGAGTATTCACTGCGAAAAACTTTACGTATTCGCGGAATACGGAAGATCCGCGGAGGGAACGACACGATAAGCGTTATCAATAAACTACACGTATATGAAAAGTTCGAGCGGCGTCGGTGGTTTGCCGGCTACGTCCCAATTTCCCGACGACGTCGTCTCCTTTTTCGAAAAACCTTCCCCGTCCATCGAGACTCGAACTTGAATATATATCCCATTGATATGCAAACTAAGTCCTGGATCGTAAAATTCGCGTAATATCACGAAGACTTTGCAATCCAACCTCCCGATTCCCCCGCCGTCGAAACTACCTCGTTCAAAAGCGTCTTCGGAGTTACCGGCTGATCGTCTGACGCGATTTTATCCCGCATTATCCTGAATGATACGCCAGTTTAAACTTTAACTTGGCCATAATCACAGCGTAAAGCTAAAATACAAATGCACCCTGCATGGAGTGCCGTTACTCGGATTTCTCAGCTAAAAACCGATCGGGACATCTTCTTGGGAATCGCGTCTCGCGCTTCGCAATTAACATTCAAGCGAAATTCGTAACGAGATCTGCTTTTCTTGGTTGTCGTCGTGGCGCGTTCTCGATGGCGTGGACTTTAAATGGGCGAACCGAGTCGTCCCGTATCTTCAGCGACGATCGCTCTTAAAACGATCGCGTCGCGAGTAATGTAAAGATAACTCGCGATAGCGGAGAGGTATAATAAAATCGTTCCTCCGTTTTCCACGATTTTTATCGTTTTATTTGCCATTCGCCAGCGCTCACCAGAGTTTTATTAAATATCTACCAGTGAAATTTATTCGCGACTCGTTTGAAAGGGGGAATAAATATTAAAAACTCCCATGATATTATGTAATACAGTTGAGAACGAATTGACGTTAATTAAAGCTGTTCCGGGTAAATTGTTATTTAACGAGGTTTAATGCCGAGCAAATTGCACGGTTGTGCTTTTATAGAGGCGTATCGTACAACGGACACGAAGTTAATGTACAAAAAAAAATAAAAAAAAAAGGAGAACGGTCCAGATAGCCCGGACCGTTTTTTCGTACCGAGGATCTGCCTTTGTGTAACATTCTCACCATTCCCATGCAAATGAACGAGTACGCCGACAACGAGATATCGTGCGGTGTTTCTACCTGCGACGTCTGCGAACACGGTTCTCTACGGCTCGACCTACGGTCGAGAAATCACGGNCTCACCATTCCCATGCAAATGAACGAGTACGCCGACAACGAGATATCGCGCGGTGTTTCTACCTGCGACGTCTGCGAACACGGTTCTCTACGGCTCGACCTACGGTCGAGAAATCACGACCGCAATTGCGTAACCTTTGACCGAGGAAAGAGTTATCTTGCCTACGAGTTACCACCACTATCACCACCATAGCGCTCGATCGAGGTGGCTCGAGGTATCGTTCTTGGCATTGTGTTTCTATCCTACGAATTTATACGCGGTCGTGTCGACGAGCAAAAGGAAGGAACAAAGAGAAAGGGAGAGAAAAAAGGGAAGGAAGAAAAGTCGAAGAAGAAAAGGAAGAGGCGAGCAAGCTCTGTTACAACGATGAGGAGGAGGTGTAGAGGAAGCAGTCGAAGAGAATCTGTTTTGCATATCGACGAATTTACGAGCCAGTCGAACCCGTCCTGTTGTCACTCAACCTCTTTCTCCCTCTTCTTCTGACCGTTTCGCTGGAAGGGAAGTTTCAACCCCCGAACGGTGGTTTATGATATCGACGAAAAGTCGTCTCTCTCCTAGTCTCGCTTCCTTCTCTGTTCCCTGCACGGCCAATCGGCGCCCTCGATGCAATTCCATCCCTCCACCCCTTGTCTGCTCTTGCAGAGAGAGAGTCTACCTTTCCCCATCTCGTATCGACGAATTTATCGTCGGTGTCGCTCGGTCCATTGTAACGAAGATTGTTTATGATATTGACTCTTCCTTTTATGTTAATCCCGTGTCCGAACGGTTCTGCTTGACGCGATCCACGCACGACGAGTTGGTTACACAATAACCAGGACGAAACACGCGTGTGTATACGCGTACACGTACTCGTACACAGGGGTGGACGAATTTCTGTAGCGACTGAGAGTCGGCATGTAAATTCGTGTGCGAACTTCTACGCGGCACAGGGATCGCTGGGGACGAACTATCGACGAATTTACGAGGAAACGGACGGTTCTCTGGAACTCACGGTCCTTTCTCGTCGCGTTATGTCGCTGCTATGCTAATTGGTATAATTAGCATAGGAAGTATCGGTAAACGAATACGAGCTACCACGACGCCCCGGTGACGTACGATATTGGCGAGGGGTGGAAGAACGATATTTGTCGTGACATCGACCGCAATTAGGCCCCGGTACACCCGACAAAAACCGTTCTTTTTTTTCCCCTTTCTCTCTTTGTCGAGTTTCTAACTAACGACGTGTACGATGTAGTCCGTTCTTTTCAAAGAGAAAAATGAAAATGAAGAATACCATTCCGTTGGCCACATAATTTCTCGAACATCACAATGAGACACTCGTAACGGTATATCTTGGCAAGAAAAAAATCGGTAGAGAAAAAAAAAAAGAAATCCAACAACCACCTGGCGAAAGTCATTAGACGACACAGACGTTTTAGCATTGTAATCCTGTCTCTTGTAATTCCGTGATAAGTAACAGACCGTGTTTCTAGCCAAGCTATTCACAGCCTTTGTTCACCGCCACTCAGGAACAGCATCGAGTCTCATCAGGATTTTCGGGTGGCCGACATTAGGCGAGACCCACCCATCCCTGATTTACCTAATTGTCAGGGATAATTAGCATGGCAAGTGGCATGATAGCACGTCACTTTCAGTCGCGCTGCTATTCCGTCCCTCGGTTTTCCCCTGTGGGCGCGTTACACCAAAATCAGGCATTCGTATGTAAACTTTCGGCGATTTTCCCTGCTCCATGGCCTCTCTCTCGATTTCGTCGATGGTCCAGCGAGCATCGAGGATAGCGAGGAGTCCTACGATGGCTGAGAAACGCGGCCACCGAGGGACGTTC
Source organism: Ctenoplectra terminalis (assembly GCA_019453375.1). Taxonomy (NCBI): domain Eukaryota; kingdom Metazoa; phylum Arthropoda; class Insecta; order Hymenoptera; family Apidae; genus Ctenoplectra; species Ctenoplectra terminalis. The sequence continues at coordinate 139,230 of SMSQ01019090.1, read as the reverse complement.
CGACTGGTTTACGAGGTATACGGTCTCTCGAACCGCAGCACGAGGCCAACATAGATTGCATCGTGGAATATAGATGGGAGAATAACTTCTCTCCTGAAGAGAGAGAGAGAGAGAGAGAGAGAGAGAGAGAGAGAGTGAGAGCGTAAAAATGACGAGCGAACAATTCGAGCAGGGGTTCGCGACGATTCGATACGGAACGTTTTCGTGATACGGGTGCGTTTAGTTAAGTCATTGGCGGGGATTATGAATCCGACACGGATCGTGATCTCGACGAGCTCTTCCTTCGTGGAAAACGAGGGATGTTGGGTGAATCTTGTACGATGACTGGTGAAAATCTCGATAGACGAGAGTGTCTATTAAAGAGGTAACGATATCGCGTGTACCGTGTGGCTACAAAGTATATATTTCGAAACTTTATAACAAGAGGGAAACTTTCCGGACCTTTCCGACAATTTCATAAAAATAACAAAGGCAAACGCAAAAGTAGAGAAAAGTAATTACGCTTGGCTTCCGTTACAAGGGAAGTGCTTTTAAATTTTACATACCACCTATGCTGAACTTCAAGCTACGTTCTCTATTCCCGCCCTGATATTACATCCGCGTTTTTCCTAGAATACATGGTATGCAGGTTGGTTAATTATCCTTACTCCTGACGCGCAACAGAGGGACGCGTGCATCCAACGGAATTAGAAATTAAAATTTCACCGTTTACAACAACACGAAGCGGTGGCTTTTACGAAAAGTGCGCCGTAAGTTGACGCGGTATCGGTTTGATATTCCATTTCTCGTGACGGGAAATGGGAAATGACACCGTCACAGGGCTCGTTACGTATTCGGACCGTTTTACAACGAGCATGGATAACCCGGGACCAGCGTGGCGTATCGAAAAAAAAAAGAAAAAAAAAAAAAGGAAGAAAACAAATTCGGATGGTCGTAATTTTCGGTGCTCGGCAATGCGGTAATACGTTTCGGAATTCGTTGAGCGTACCGTTGGTCGCGAGGCTGGAACAAATTGCGGCGAAATGCGCGGCGACACCGGTCCGGCCGTGAATAAACAACGAAGTGTAACTGAAAAATAAAATCTGTGTAAAAGTGGCTGCGTGCCATATTCGCGTGATACCTTGATGGACGATGGCGAGCAGAGCGATCGGGACCGCTGCTCGGATTACAAGGGGGACACTTAACAGCGAAGTACCGGTCGAAACAGCGGTCGTTTCATTGCGAAACGTGGTACAGCGGTATGCGACTGCATGCGCGTTACATTGACTGATTGAGTGGCATTGAATTGAATCGAGGGTGGACGTAGGAAGGGAAACTGGCAAATGCCTGCCCGTTGCAGCATTGCATCGACCTACAGCTACCATCGAATCTCCCGGACTTGGTGTACTGGTTCTCTCTGTGCGTCTATGTGTACGTGACACGTACCGTTCACTTTTTTTTTTTTTCGCACGAGCCTGTATACGGACCGAGCACGGGGGTCGGAACGCAATTACACCTGAGTAATTGCGGGAGCGAAAGAGAAAAAGCGGTACGTTGAGGGAGAAACGGAGAGAAAAAGAGTTCGCGGTTACAACACGGGTGCACTCCTGTGGTTCGAGTTGACGCGTCGTCCACGTGCTTCCCGCCACAGAGACGAACCGGTACCACTTTCCGCGTACTTCCGTAAGATTGGTTGATGGAAAAATGAAGGGAACGTGATGGTGGAACGCTTTTGTCGGCACGAGACATTGATCTTACAGGGAGAGGTCGGGAAAGGTCGTGCCGATGGGGTGAAAATAGTGGTGAATATGGTTTACCATTGGGTATGGCTTGGTTGATCGATAAATCAATCTGCTAATTACGCAGGCACAATAGTTGTATAATACATCAGTGAAGAAGATATCAACGAGAAACGTTATTCGGTTGAGATAATTTGTACGATTTGGTTGGATTTACGAATTAATTAATTGATATCCTTTCCATAAAAATCACCCGGTTTATCAGCCACGAAACGAGCCGATATTTCAAATAATTACGGCTTTCGAGTCTCCGTGTGAGCGGCACTCAAAGCTGTGGTAATTAATCACAGCGAGCCGCGCGGCGTCCAACGTTCCGGTGAATACCGTCTAAAATTCAGTGAAACAATCGAGGGAAGTTGCGCCCCTGTATATGCACAAGTGCCATCCACAGGCGAGTGGGGCTTCCAGCGGCCTTCCAATCCATCTGTAAACTGTCCACTTTGATGGGACGACAATCACACCCTGTTGTAACGAAGCTCCGCGGCGGTATTGTCTCGTTTGCGCGAAATTGTAGTACCTGGCCGTTGGGATGTATCGGGGCGGGCAGGCCGTCGAAAATAAAGATCACTCGGCGTTGATTGCGCCATTGCGAAGTAATCGAGGCACCGGCTGGCGATGGATACCACCCTTCGTCGCCACCCCATCCCTCGTTTTCCCGGTACGTATTCGAGCGGTTGTTTCCTTTTTTCCTTTTTTTTTTTGTTCTTGTTGTTTCAGTTTTCCATTTACTTTGTTTTTGGCCCCACAGGAACGAAGAACGTAGGCGTGGAGGAGACCCCGGTATGTCGATTAACGACTATAAGCTACGAAAATTGCATCAACGAGCGACGCCAGGATGGAGAGCGTCGCCAGCCCCGGGGGCAAGCTGCGTCGAGTAAAAAGTAATGAAAAAGGTTTCCGAAGGGGCATCGAATTCGGGAATCAATTTAGACGCGCACTTATCGGTATTTCCCGTAATTAGAATAATTTAGGGACGTAATTAAAATGCGCCCGCACGTACGATCGATTAATAGAGAAACGATCGGCGATCCGATCGAGTCGGACAATATACGTCTCTATTATTTCGCGTTACGCTCGTCGTGGTGCGGCTACCGCTGCCCGGTCGAATTCATTTAATTAAAGAGAGAATTAATATGAATGCCAGTCTGGTCCGAACGAACGAAAATAAACGATATATCGCTCGTTAGCCGAGTACCGAGGCTTCATAATCGCGTCGGGTTCCTAATGAACGGAAAAACAGCGTTTGCGCGTTTTAGTTCCGGGTACAGGATTCGGCTTCTATTTTAACGAAGTTTCGAATATAACTATAATTTTGTCTATTTATCGGCAACGCCCGATACCTATTAACTCGATTCCGATACAAAAGAGTGCGGCGCACAGGTGCGCGCTGCCGTGTCGCGATAATGCAACGTGCATCGGCGGACACGTGATGGCCGGGGATCGCTAAATCAGAATGATCGATACAGGCGATCAGACGAGGCTAGGATTACGGCGACGCGATTTGTTCGGCAAATTATACCGGCAATCACTGACTGTCCCGCTTAATCGAGTCGTTATGGCTTCCTATATAACGTTGAAAGCCAATAAAATCGCAGCCATTCGTTTCGGGGATATATCGTCCGGATGGAACGAAAAAAAAAAAAAGGCTCTTACGATCGAATGACCGGCAGACACGAGTGGCGTATAAAAATATTTTTAATTGTGAACCCTTTATGACCACGTCGAATCGCATTAAATGCAATTTCCCGACGCGATGAACGTGTGCCGTCTCTGTGAAAATCGATCGAACGTCGTCTACACGATTTTCGGCGTGATTTTTAAAATATTCAAATCGACCGACAAGATTTAGGGATTAGCTCGGATCGCGTAACATCCCTGTGCGTCTTGAACCGATGCCAAAGTGAAAGATTTTTCTAACGGGAGCAACAAGTGTCGTATTCCTCTTATTTTTCGCGTCGCGTATGTATAAGAATATATATGTACCTACGCGGAGAAGCTAGTTGAAATTTAGTGGGCAGTAAAACTTTCGGCGTATATCTCGCAAAGTGGCGGTATCCATCTTGGAAATGGCCGGGACGGTACTACGGTTGCCACCGGGAGGAAAATGCAAATTGTCGAATATTTATATGCGACGCTCTTCGGGAATGATTTGCATGCTGGGTCGAATTTCTCCAGCGTCGTTCCCGTTCCTTATTCTCGAATGCGGAGTGCTACCTAATCGACGAACCGAGGAAAATCTTTCCACCGTATATTTCCGTTATCTATCGTTAAATGGAAATTCGTTCCGATGGAGAGGAATATTTTAAGAAATGATTCTAATTTAAATTATCTACCATTTTCTATTGACTCTAACTAGCTCCAATTCTGTTCAACCTTGCGATTACAGTATCTCTACGCTGATATCTTATCAGGCTTGTAATTCCTTGTAATATCAGTAAACTTCCCTCACCGTTTTAGCAATACTTCTTTTCCTGTTAATAATTCTTGTTCGAAATTTAATAAATATGGTCATTAAGATCGTTCGAAGGTTCTTGAAAATTATTAGAAGGTTGTTCGGAGGCCATCCAAGGTCACGCGCGAGTCTCATTAATACAAAGAGTCTAAAACAACGGAAACTTCCAGCACGAGTTAACAGCAACAGTTGCGTTACCTCGCACACAAAGCGAAACCCGAGGGCAACGACGGTAAGCAGCAAAAGCAACGGCACCGATGTTGTTCAGCAGCCGCAGCTTTTCCATTTTCCGCGACACTATTTCCGCCGCAATATCGCGTCGGCCGCACACGTCCCATGCATTATGCAACGAATGATATACGCACGATATCGTGCATTATGCGAGCGACAGATGTAACAGTCTGTTGCGCTCGTTGCTCGCGACTTATATTTTCACCGAGACGTATCGCTGGGGTTCTGCCACCAACTTGCCACCAGTCAGTCCGCTTTTGCCCGACTCTCGTATTTCCTTAGAAGTCTCGGGAAGAATCGTGTACCGAATATTTGAGAAAGCACGAAGAAGAATCCATCGTAGCGATTCCCGTCGCGAGCACTGGATCAAAAGTACGCAATGTGAGATTCACGAAAATTTGCATAAGCTCGCATGACATCGCGTATCGGCTGGTGCAAACAGGTTTGCATATGCAACCGTACCGTATGTCGCGGCGGATATGTAAATGTGTATATGTGTACATGTACACGTACTTACGTGCACGTATATAGCGTGCACAAACACGAGCACGGTTGTACATAATTATTGGCACCACACACTGCGATGCCTGTCGATGTGTGTACATAATATATCTATATATAATATATAGATATATATATATATAGAGATATATATAGATATATTATTATATAAACGGAAATCCATAAACAGGTATGTCTATGTGCACGTGTACATGTATTGTATATGCGTAACGATTATATGCCTATTAGAGGAACAGAGGTATGTATACATACGTACAATATAGACATAGGAAGGAAGAGGAGCGGGATCACGGGGAATAGTACCATTACTGGTATTGATGAGCAGCTGACCAGAGAAATTGGTACAGCATGTGTGATCGATCTACCTAATCTCCCTTTGCGGCTGGCCAGATGCTAATCTTCGATCGATATCAAGCTGCGATACGATATAACGTTAGCGCGAGGAAAATCTGGAACCACTAATAACTATTGCCAGGATGAAACGTGTTTGGAGACATTTGATTGAACTGAATTTATACCTAATGAGGTATCGATCAACGTAAGATGGCTTTTGTGACGATGGAAATTCGGTTACTTTGAACCTATTCACGGCGCGCAACCGTTTCCCTCGTAGCTATTACTTGCGTTCAGGAAGCAATTGCATCGACCGGAACCAGGAGATGAATCCCTCGCCTCGCAGGGTACGAGCCAAGTTTCAAAGCAACGATCGGGAATCTACAAAGTGCAGCGTTGAATTGCCTCTCGCAGGCAGCCGTAACGCGTTTCACGGCAGAAATTGGGCGGAAAATGAAACTCGAGTTACGCGTTGTACGATGTAAAGAGTACCACGCGTCGCTCTGTAAACCGAGAGAATTAGAACGTGTCGATTGCACTGTTAATATCGCCGCGTAACCACAACAGCCTTAAATTGCCGCTAATTAACATCTTCGATACCCCTTCAACGAACATTCGCTCGCGAAGTGTTCCGTATAAAATTTTACGACAGCCTTTTACAACGGTTTACGGTTTCTTTACGACAGTTTTCTCGTCTTTTTTCTCTGGCGCAAGAAAGTAGAGATCACGGTTGCGTGAAAATCCACCGTGGCTGACGAATCGAGACGACCTTGCCTGTAAATTGCTTGTAAATTGCCGGCAGAAGGCAAGGAAGTCTGCGTTACAGGAATTCTTGTTACTTTTTAATAATCGTCCCTTGTTTCCGGCTGAGGGCCGATCGAGAAGACGAAGCCAGCTAGGAAGTCATTAAGCTCCCAGTTGTCCACGTGCCGGTCCTTGTGGGGCGAGTGAGTTCTCACCTGGATGTACACAGAAGCTTATTATGCAACGGGTGCGTGAAGGATCGCATCCACTACGTAGGGTGCACCCCCCTGCACTTTCACCGAGCGGAACGGACAAGGTACTTTGCTAAATTAAAGCGCGAACCTCACGCAATTCAGGCTCGCGCATATGCACGCACGCGCCAGACGCACGCACGCATCTTGCGTTTCTACAAGCGTGTATACGCGACCTACCACGATCACCTACCGAGAAATTTCGAGTCTACATACCGCATGCTCGTCTGGGCGAATTACACGATGCATTCTTCACCTTCTAATCGGAGTTCGCACGCGGAACGTGGCAGCGCGATCGTTAGATAAAGCGAGTAGTTTGTTCGAGGGAAGTGGATGCATGTCCGGGTGGTTGGTAGGTTAAATGGAATCATTAATTAACCGGAAAGTACGAAGGATGTTTTGATCAATTTTGCTCGTTCGTTTGGTTACTTTATCGCGTAACCTTTTCGAGTAATTGATTATGCAATTTGCGGCGAGCAACCGGGTTAGGGATTAATTTATGCGACCTTCCGGTACCAAAAGGTTTTGGCACAATTTGTCCCTAATAGAGCCACCCCGGAGGATTTATTAAAAATTCATGTATGCGATCATTCGTTAGCGTATCATCGATCGCGCTTTTATTGTCGGCTAATGTGGTGTGTGATCGCGGTGGTGAGCACACGAGGGGAAGCCGCGGAACAATGAAATGAAAAGCTAGATTTACTTTATTGCACGCAGGTGTCGTTGTCCGTAAATTATCCGCTGTGTATTAACGCTATTGTACACCAGGACGGATCGAGGAAAATAAATAGTCGTCTTTCTATGCGTCGTTGTTCGAACGATTATCATAATTTTGCTCTCAAGTGTTCATCGAGTAGCCGCGTGATTCTGAATCGCCTCTGACCGATTCCATGTATATTATACACTCCGGAGAACAAATAACGCTATCGTTTAACGATAATTCTGTATAATTACGTTTTATCGTTTACCATTTAAATCGAAATGCGCTTTGTTGTCTTTGTGGACTTTTAATCGAATATCGGCCGCGGCCCTTTGTCCCCTTATAAATCTATCCAGCCTGTTCGATTGTGGTCGAATTTTCGACGAGAGGAACGAACTTGGCAATTGTATGGCAATCGATTAAAATATTTTCATTAGGGACGCATACAGTTGGACGTCGTATAACGAATGATTCGAATCAGGCTGATTGTAAATTGAGCGCGAAACCGCCGTTGATTGGTTTAAAATCAGATCACTACGATTCCGTTCGTCGGTCAGTTGGGTGCATCTATCGTTTGTGTGCATCGACCAGGAGCGAAGAGTGGCAGGAGTGCATCGCGCGAGGGAGAGTGCAATAGAGGGTTGCATACAGAGAGAGAGTTCCCCAAAATGAATTACACGGGCGTGGATCGGTTGCCAGGCAACGTTTCTCTCTTGTAACCGTAATGCACTCGGTGCACCGCCACGGTTTTTGTTTGTATTGCAAAATCACCCTGTCACGGGCGCATCGTGGCCGATGGACGGGAAATTTGTAAATTCTGGGTCAAACAGAGCCAATTGACTCGTAGCCGAAGCAATTACCGATGTGAAAAAAAACGCGATGGGATACCGTTTTTACATCGTCGCGTTTTACATCGAACCCGACGAACACCGTGACAGCAGGAATTTAACACTTGTTGTTTGCGTACCAATTGCAGTGACGTTACGCAATTACGAGTTCGAAATTCATTTCGAACGATATTCACGAAAACATTTTTTCATCGCGTTTCACGATTTATAGTTTGTCGACGATGAACAACGCGAGCGACAAACCTTTGACGTATTTGTTTTCACGTACAGTCTTTTACGACTGCAAACATCGACCATCTGTTCAACTATTTTAGCGAAGAGGCTACGCGTAGCAAATTGTCTAAGGACGTCTGCTCATCGTTAGAACCGCGCGTCCCTTTTTTTACCAGGACACAGTCAGTTCTATCCAGCTGGTCGTAAGAGGCAGAGTACGATACAAATATTACATATTCCCTGTATCGATCTATTTTCATCGATTTGCGACTAAACCCTGCTCAGCGCGACCACCAGTCATCCCACAACAATAAATCAAACACGTCGCAACCCCTATGCGGCAATCGTTTCCACTGCGACAGGTATGTTTACTCTTTTTTTCTTTTTAATAAAGAATTTCGAAGATTTTCCCATTCATCGATGAACGGTGCGCGATAGAAAAGAAGAATATTGGAACGTGCGAGGGGTTCGAAATGAATATCCTTTCGGTTCCGGCTGCACTCGACACCGAGTTCCCACAATACGTGCCGCCACCACCCCCCAGTTTCACGGTTGTAACTGCGATTTGCTCTTTCGCGAGCTGGCCTTTAAAGTTTCAACCCTAAAAGTGTTTCACGCTTGGTATCACCCATTGATCGAATTTAAAACTGATGCGTGGCCGACTACCCGTTCGGGTGACATCGCTTTGACACCCGGATGTACTGATTTTACAAGCAGGCACGCGGCGGAAACGGATTCTGAGAATGAATTTTAGGGTTGAAAAAAAAAGGAGAGAGAGCAAATTCGAACGAAAGAGTTTCGTGAACAGGGCGAGCGTGTTCGAGGGTAGTTGGTATTTATCTGTTCGCGCAATGTCTCCGATGATAAGCGTGACTAATTCCTGGCAATCAGTTTTCCATTCTGTAGGGCTGATTCAATCGGAACGACGTTAATGATAAAGCGATTAAAATAACGATAACGATCGAGATAACAATCGTACTTGAAACATCTTTCTGAACAAAATCTTGGAACAATTTCACCATATCGATTGGATTAACGATTAGACTTGGACAATGCGCCTAACTATTGAAAGCGATTCGGTTTCAGAGGTTAATACCTAGAATGGAACACAAGCTTCAAAGGGGTTAGTCCAGGGACTTCCGTCAACGGATTGGAACTGGGTTTCCAGGTAAACGCGCGATAGAATTCCGCAATGGCAGACGCGTTCCTGGACGCTCGCTGATTTCGGTGAAGCGATCCTTTTCAAGAAACAGGAAAACCTAGTAGAAGGGTAACGGTGTTGGCTTACACGATTCTTCCGTAAGAATTCAGAGCCCGAGAAACATGGATACGTCGGATTCGTTGCGCAATTCGACGAACCGAAACTACCCGTTCTAGCAATCGATAGGGCAATAATTTGAACAATCGGCGTCTTTCTTGAACTCGTTGGCAGCGTGAATTGAAACACCAACGCCGATAAGTCGTATCGGTGATTGTGTAAATAAGAGACAAAGCGATTTACGCAACGAGCACAGCTGGATCCGAGATGATAAAACGACAGCGTAAAACGAAACGATTTTAACGGATCGACGATTATTCATGCTCTAGCCGTTTGTTATCGCCAGATTAACCGTGCGACGTATCGGCGAATGGATTAACGCCGGGTTGACTTAACGCCACCGATAAGGAGCCGATAAAGGATACGTAATTGCGACGAAACGGCTGCCGACACTTGTCGCGGCAGGAGGTCTTTACGCGGCGTCGTTCTCGCGGTTCTATCGCGGCAGCATCGAATCGTAAAAACCTGAATTATCGCTGCTTTGCATACGGCACGTCCAATCGCGAAATCGGGTGTCACGTCTTCTTTTCTCGGCAACGTTCCTTATCATCCCGGCCAGACTGTTCCGGTTGTTAGGCACAGACGTTCCCAACGTTTATTTTATTTCCACTGTGCACCGATGGCGAATACATTTTCCATCGAGGCTCGAGGATTAAGTAAATCTGGTCACGTTGAATAGAGGCAGAAACGCGCACGGTGTGCCAGAGTTGGAACGATGCTCGCGACGGATACACGTTATCTCGCGTCCTGCTCCGATTCCCCGCCGCTTTATCTTCGGTGTGCAAAGAAACGACCGGTCTCCGCTGATACCGAATGGAAACTCGAAGACGGACCGTATTTACAGAGAACTTTTCTCGAAGTGGAACGCCCGTACAAAAGAGCCTCTCACCACGGGCGGGCTGGCTACTGCAGGTTACTTTCGTGTAAACACCGAGCTCCTGCGAGCCCGAGGCTGTTATCGCGGGATTATTTCTTTCATTCGTCCTGGACTTAAGGATACTAAGAATAAAATATGCACGTCGGGGCTCTTTGGGGGCAGCGTTTCTTCAGGACCATCTCCTGCCCGTTCTTCCGTAATTAGGCCCGTTAATTGTGAAACACCGTCTCTCCTTTCTTCCCGTTTTAGATCCAAGCCGTATATTTTGATCTCGACCAGGGAGAAAGATGGTATTAAAAGAATGTTTACGAGAGGCCGGTTCGGGTGTTAAAGTGTAATAGGACGTATGCCTCTGGGCGCTTCTTCTCCTTTCAGGCTGTCGGGATTAATATCGCTAATTGTTAGTCTCAAAGGATGCGAAGTATGTCGGCACGAAAGTCTGCAGGGGGCAGGGCAATGACTTGGAAAATTAAGGATTAGGACTTCGGGGCTAATATTGTCTTGCGTTGTATGAAAGACGGAGCAACTTGCTGAAAGTGGTAGTTCGGGGTACAAAGGGGTTGCTGTTGGGCTTAGGAAATACTTAATACAACGTTCCTTGCTCGACGAGAGGTATGATGTATTATTTTGTTTTTTAGAAAAAAAAAAGAAAAAAAGAAAAAAAAGAAAAAAAGAAAAAGATCGCGTTGGTAGGGAATTTTTTTCAACAAAGAGGAAGCATATCGGAGTAAGAGGCTTCCGACATTTACCGTGTTTTCAAGATCCATCGGGACGTATTGTTTTAAAACACAGCGCTATCATTCTCACATTACTGTTTGCTTTGCCTTTGGACTCCCAAAGAGGGAGATTCTCGGATTTATACGATAAGAATGCTCGTTCTTATTCGTCCGCCTCTAAAATATCACATTACACGTATCGGGTTACGATTTATCAAGTTTTTAGGCATACAGAAAATTTAAAAGGGGGATATCAGATTGCGAGTTACTGCGTTGTCAAAAGAATATTGACTTTTTGGAGCGAAAAGAATAAAAAAGAATGAAAAAGAAAATGGTTGCGAGGACATCGATCGTTAATAAATCGCATTGTTTCATCAATCTTAATGTTCAAACTATCGTTGAACGTTTTTATACAATTTCTAATTTACTGTCTCATTGAATTCGAAGCGTTACGTTACACACGCTCGTTAATAAATATAATACGATCATTAAGATGTATCCTGTTCGCTTGGAGCGAGTCAAGTGTTACAGACTGGTTTAACAACACCGGTACAGACATAATTAAGAATGTATCAACGCGTAATGAATGGTAGCAGTTATCGAGTTCTTTCAGTTAGTAAAACGGTTCGGTCTCGTCGGTTCGAAAGACTTCCTTCTTCTTTCTTCGCGGCAGAACCAGCGTCATTTATTATAATGCCTCCATTCTGCGCCGTGCATATAAACATCTTGGCCTTTAGAAAGCACAGGGAATGGTTACTTTCACTTTTACCTATTCTATGTATCCGCGCGTGTACCCTATCGCCTGTGTAATGCATGGATCTATTCAGAAGGTGTCGGAGGATCTGGCGAGTGTTATTTCCATGGTCACATTCGTAAGAAGTTTTCTAACTTGTCGTCTTAGACGGAAGGTCTCCATTGTGGTGTACAAGTTGACGGGATACCTGCGATCTTCCCTATTATAAATCTGTCGTTTTGTTTGCTTTAAATCTTAATATTTCGCCTGTACGTCGACGACTAAAAATTTAATTTTAATCGAACACCTTCAGCGAACATCTTTGAACATTTTTTTTTAACATCTTTGGTATCTCGAAATAAAAATTTCGAAGTAAAAATTGAAATCAACGTATTCAGATACGCGTTGCGTTACAATTACAATTCTATGCGAGAGACATTTTTTTTAATGGCAAGGGAGGTGAAAAAATGCGAGCAAAGAATAAAAGTGACGGTGCATCGGGTGATAGATCTTTATTAGAGGCCGCCGGTGCATAAGTCACGCGACGGGGGGGCGAGTTTTAGCCACCCTCGTAATTCTTCGGCACGTACCCCAACCCCGTGTGGATGCATAGCAATAATGGGCCGCAATTGCGATAGATGACTATCGATTTTACCTCGAGACCACTCATAATTCGTGTAACAGGTCTTTACGTGGATTATATGACGACGCGAAAATTGTACGTTACATTTTCGAACACGATACATCTGTTGGGAATATTAATATTGCATACTTGAACTAATAACTTAAGCCATGCACGTGGTTTTTAGATTATAGCAATGCGTAGCTACAAACAAGTATACGTTCGAATATCTGCCTTGATAATATTTAATAATTGTACTTAATTAACGTCCATCTTTCGCAAGTATAATGTAATAATTATTTATTATTAATATTTAGGTTTATACATCCTATTACTCGACATAAAGTACTTGATAAGTCGTCGAGGGGATGTAGCTCAGTGGTAGAGCGTTCGCTTTGCATGTGAAAGGCCCCGGGTTCGATCCCCGGCATCTCCAATTTTTTTTCTTACACGATATTTTGTATATAGTATAATAATGCTTGCTATCGTAATGTTGCAAACTATATTTATACGTTTAAAAAATATACTTCAATCTGCGTGATAAATTATTGCAATCTTTGCAGGTATGCATATAAGCACGTCATATCGGAACGAAGTTAATTAGAAAACAGAATAATAAGTGACACGAATATTACACAACGAAGCGATCGATATCGCGATTCTAATATTATTATGCTCCGCGTGAACAAACAAAAAAGCACTATTCTTTACACCGAACATTTATACAATTTTTGTGCAATTTTATCAAATTGATTACCAGTAAATCAATGGAGAGAAAAAAAAAAAACAAAAAAAATATGTAAAAGGCTGTGCCTTATGCAGCAAAATCTGATATTCGTGTAAAAAGCATAGAGGTAAATTGAAATAACAGGAAGCTGCGAAGCACACGTATAATCATCGATTCCCCTCGAGCGTGTGGTCGTCCGGTATTAGCAATCAGAACCTTCCTCTTCGGTTCTTTCCTTTTTTTTTTCCTTTTTCTTTTTTTAGAAACCTCCCAACTGCCGTCCATCTACCGGACGGATATTTTACGTTTCGCGAAGCCAGAAAATCGCAGAATTCTCCAAGACTTTATTAGGGTTTCCGTATTTAATTTTCCGACAATGTACGACGATTCCATTCAATAAACGGTACATGACATTTTATGGTGTCAGAACCGAGAAACAACAAAAAAACCTGTATTGCGCTCGACAGAGAAGCATTTTTAGGATTTCAGGCTAATGCAAAAGGTTCTCGAGAAAATTATGAAACGCGACCATCGTCCGCTCTACGTTTACAGCCAAACTTTAATTACTCTCTGCTCCGCTTCCGGGAAAGGAAAATACTTTTCTCCGTTGAATTAAATACCAACAGCGAATCGTTCGAAGCGTCGCGTTTCTTTCATCCCAGATTGAAAAACAAAGACGAAACACCGGCAGAAATATATCGGAAGGTAAACGGGGCGAAGGAAAGCGGTGAATGAACGCCGATCGAGCGTACGTAACACGCCCCGAAGGGGTTGCTGTTCGCTAGTTCGTATGCCTCTCTGCTTTTCCTCTTGCCCGTTTGTCTCAGAGACTAGTCTCCAGCCATGCGAGATCGAAATCGAAAACAAAAACAAGGGAAAAATTAAAAAAAAAAAAAAAAAAAAAAAAAAAAAA
>SMSQ01019090.1:0-115088 GCA_019453375.1 Ctenoplectra terminalis | reverse complement strand
CCTTTTTTTTTTAACGCGGCCCCGATCCGATCTTCCCTTCCATACAAAGACGACCTACCCCTCTAACCATCCCCGTCCATGCCACCTCTTGTTTATGTTTACGTACCTTCTGATAACCTTACGCGGAGATCAAGCTGGTTCACCACAGCTTCCTCCTTTAAGACTTCAAGACGCACCCGTGAACGGTGCAACCATGCGACCAACGCTCGAGATTATTGCTACAGAAACAGAGAGAAGGTCGAAAGATAGGGGATGGGTTCGCCAACCGCGGCGAACAGAGGGTTGGGATGAAACGGGAGTTCGCTCAAAGGAACCTTGCTGGGCGTTCGAGGAAAAGTCCATTTTTCTTGACCGCTACACCATGGCCACAGAGATTATGTCTCGACTGGTCCTGGCTGTATCGATGACAATGGCGAAAGGCAGCAACGAATCGAGCAACCGGCTCAATCTAGTCCTCAGTTTGTTTTGCTTTCCCGCTCAATTTGTCATCCATTGTCTGAGCGTGCACGCTCGACTCGCTGCGAATCGTTATTTATGGTTTTCGCTTGATTAATTTTTGCCTCATCTTCGTGATATCTCGAAACTGTCCACGTCAAGCGCAGCTCTTTGGTGGTTGACACTCGATTTACGATTTACAAGCGTTTCCATTGACGTTGAAAATTCTGTCGGCAAAAGCGACGTTGTTGATGGACGAGTGAACAAATTTTTTAACAATTTTGCGATACCGCTTAATTTACCGAAACTACTGTCGCGAATAAAATTACATCGAACATAGTCGGGCGAAGGCAGATATCTGCAAGCAGAGATTTCGTTGGAATCACATTTTTTAAGGTTCGATTAAGGAGACGATAACGCGAGGCGATAGCCTGAGAAGACAGAGATGAATTTAATATTCCGAATCCGGATAACACGATTTCACGGGACGTCGAGTTTGAAACGCGTAAGTATTATAAATACGATTTCCCTTCTCGATTCGCCGGGGGATGCAGCACCGTCCCACGGCCCAGACACTTTCGTCGGACTTGTATTCCAATTTCTTCATTCTTATTTTCACGCTTCGACGTGCTGAAATCGAATTATCGCGACACCGATTGAAACCAACGAAGAACGGGCGGCATATATTTAACTTTTCTCGAGATATGCGTAAGGAACGCCTCTGGTTGCTGATAATTCAAATTTCATAACGCGAAGCGGTAGGTCGACGAGCGGGGTTGCGCGATGAACGATGGAAGATGAAAAAAGTCGAACGAGTCAGAAGAGCAACAGGAAAAAAATAATGCGAAGTACCCCGATTCGCGGACACCTACCCTGCAGCTTCAACCCCCTGTCGTTCACCCCTTCCCCCCACCACCTTTTTTCTCATAGCAGACCCTTTACAACGTCGACCACAGTATCGACAGGAACGGCACCCCTTAGCTACGTGGGGACCTTCGGGGCTGCTCCATTGTGCAACGTTCGCGCAAGGGTTGCTTGAAATACGCGCGTCTGATTTTTTTCCTTTCTTTTTCAACGCGACCAACCTTTCGTTCTCTCCCTTTCCCTCTCTTCCTCATCCTTCACCGTGATTCTGCAATCGTGCAAGCAACGAAGAAAGTCGAGATATTCGTGCGGTAACGTGAGAATGACAACAGATGCGGCGGAATGAAATTACAAGTGTCCCAGGTTCATTGTGCCCGGGCGCACAGGAGTTGCGCTTTTTTAGCGAAATTGTTGTGACAAGCATTTCAACGGGCGACTCTTGGTGCTTCCTTTCTTCTCGATGCCGGTACACGGCCTCCCCTCTCTGAATAAGGGTGGTCTCGTGACACTTTTACGGTGTCAAGTCCTGGTCTTCTGGGAAAAGGGCTGGCCCACCGGTTCGGTAATCCGATTTAATCGGCTCTTTTTCCTTCCCGGTACAACAATTCGAACGAAACTGTCGGCGAAACTTGGAAACGTCGATAGAACGCTTGACGAGCCTCCGCGATCCGTAGAGGGGGATGTACTTACACGTTCGTACGGTATCCATGGGTTTCTACGAATTCGAAGGAGGAACGAGAAACAAACGGGACACACGATTATTGAAACGTTGGCAAGTCGTGAAGTTCGCGAAGGAGCCCATCTGTACGATTATGTAAATACGCAGAGATGAACGCGCTGGTGCGCGACTCTCTGTAACGGGATTAACGGGCTAAAGTTGCTCGCGCATAGTTTGCTGCCTTATCTCAGCCTCCCTAATTGTCTATGACTATTCATCAAGTCATTTATACTCGGCTCAATTATCGGTGCCATCAGTTACGAGACTCGAGTCACTTCGAATCCGGCTTCGACGAAAGCTCCGATCATTTATCTCTCCGCGGAGATACTCCGTAATTGCAAATCAGCTTCCAGCCCGTTAATTAATGATTTGTTAACGAAACCATTTTTCTTCTAATTTAAACGCGGTTTTCTTGTTGAGCAAGCATTTAATATTTTTGTACCAAGTCGGAGAAGAGATTGGATATGTAATTTGCGAGACGTGTTAATTTATTCGTTAAATATATCAGTTTCTTAATTAAATATCACGAATCTTTATGTAGATACGATTGAGTAGCGTTCGTATATTGTGTTCCGTAAAAAAAAATAAGATAAAAAATTGTTGCTAAGTGTGGGGTTCGAACCCACGCTCCCATACGGGAACCAGAACTTAAATCTGGCGCCTTAGACCGCTCGGCCAACCTAGCTTGCTTGAAGTCACACTCAGCATTTAGGGTACATAAGCGGCTAACAATTATTATATATTTACACAAATAAATGATATTATAAATATAACACGTCTAAAAAAATGGTAACTCCCCTGGAAGTGATCGTGTATCGTTCTAGTCGTTGTTAGTATATTTATACAGGGCATGGTTGATGCGGTTGATGTTAGGATCGCGTGCCACCGATGTCGTACCAGTCTGCACCTATCCGGTCGTTAAGGAGTACTCCACCGTGTCATTAACGTAATCACTCTCCGTCACTTCGAGAACTTCTCCAGAGAATACTCGATATTTCAAGTAGTCGAAACTTTTCGTTTCGCGGACTCGGATACGAGTATATCTTCAAGTTGAACGAGTTTATGAATTATTTGAAAGAGATGCTCAACTCGATGACGCGATACCAGAGGCGCGATTATCGATCAAGTTGTCGATAAGTATCGACGATACAGAAATGTTATCGATATTTGGATATATCGATTAATATCGTTGAAATATTGTTAAGGAGAATAGAAATGATTGAGATACGTTAAAAATCTATCGATAAAGTAAATATCGATGATTCATCGATACTCGTGCTACTCAATTTGCCCATTTATTGAGACATTAAACGCTTGAACGATAATGAAACAGGAGACTGATTAGTCGAGACACGCAGTCCTTCGTAAACACATGTGTTTCAGAATGTAAACTCGACACCCCTAAAACAGATGCTAAACGCATCTCTCTCTCTTCTGAATTTAGGTTAACATATGTCAAACTTGACTTTTCTCCAAAAGAATCGAAACCGCGCAGCTGGTTAAAACGAAGCTATTTATTCCGAAATCGCTTAAATAGAATTAACATTGGAATTTGAACGATTTCGAAGGAATTCTATTGTAATTTTTATGATATAAAATTCTTATCATTTAAAAGAATTAAATAGCTACGGAAGAATTGTCCTTGGATAAATTANTTATACGCGTATCATCCACGGTACTTCGCTGATATAACAGGCACGCATTGTGTACACAATACAGATGTGTGTTGCACCGTCGATAAGTCAGCGTGGCGGATACAGATATACGTTGGCGTCGTAATAAAACCGAATCGTACCGTCTGGACTATATTTCGCGTCGTAAAAAAAATGGTAACTCCCCTGGAAGTGATCGTGTATCGTTCTAGTCGTTGTTAGTATATTTATACAGGGCATGGTTGATGCGGTTGATGTTAGGATCGCGTGCCACCGATGTCGTACCAGTCTGCACCTATCCGGTCGTTAAGGAGTACTCCACCGTGTCATTAACGTAATCACTCTCCGTCACTTCGAGAACTTCTCCAGAGAATACTCGATATTTCAAGTAGTCGAAACTTTTCGTTTCGCGGACTCGGATACGAGTATATCTTCAAGTTGAACGAGTTTATGAATTATTTGAAAGAGATGCTCAACTCGATGACGCGATACCAGAGGCGCGATTATCGATCAAGTTGTCGATAAGTATCGACGATACAGAAATGTTATCGATATTTGGATATATCGATTAATATCGTTGAAATATTGTTAAGGAGAATAGAAATGATTGAGATACGTTAAAAATCTATCGATAAAGTAAATATCGATGATTCATCGATACTCGTGCTACTCAATTTGCCCATTTATTGAGACATTAAACGCTTGAACGATAATGAAACAGGAGACTGATTAGTCGAGACACGCAGTCCTTCGTAAACACATGTGTTTCAGAATGTAAACTCGACACCCCTAAAACAGATGCTAAACGCATCTCTCTCTCTTCTGAATTTAGGTTAACATATGTCAAACTTGACTTTTCTCCAAAAGAATCGAAACCGCGCAGCTGGTTAAAACGAAGCTATTTATTCCGAAATCGCTTAAATAGAATTAACATTGGAATTTGAACGATTTCGAAGGAATTCTATTGTAATTTTTATGATATAAAATTCTTATCATTTAAAAGAATTAAATAGCTACGGAAGAATTGTCCTTGGATAAATTAAAAATGCTGATAAAGTAGATCGCACGATTAAAGCGAATTTAACACTTTAAAAAGTGTTTAAAGTTCGAAAAAGAAACAGGATTGCGTTTTTCAGAAGTCATTGACCGAGTTCATAATATTTTTCTTCGAAAGCAAAAGTTTACGTGAGCTACGAAAATGAGTTTCGTGTCGCGGTCACCGAGCAAGATGTTTTTCTGCGAAAGCGTAATTGACAGGTTAAGTTATCGTGAAATAATCATAGGATAAGAAACCACAAACCCTGGAAAGTGAACGAAGGGCTTTGTACCCTAAGAATGATCAAGAATTTTGTTTGTAAATACTGATTATAAGTATCAACGACACGTAATCGTCTTCGACCTACTGGGTTATCGCACCAAGCGAACAGCGTCCCGTTGTGTGATTTTTATCCATCTTGATTTTTTACCCTATCACGCTTCGTAAACACTTTTTATCCACGACCGTACGTTAAAGAACACGGAATGAAACTCACTCGTTATCGAAATATGATATACAATCGACATTTTTATATTACCGCTTCACGTTCGAAGGCGCGAAAAGCAGTGTGACCAACCCACCGATCAATAAAAAATTCGATAATGCAACCTGTTCAATGCTGTAATTGGTTACTCAGGACTATCTTAATTACGATTGGACCTTGTCATCTAACATCGTGTAAAAGAAAAATGAGATCAACAATTTCTGGATAATAAAACGAGTAAAGAAAACGTAAAAAAGTGTTCAAGGAGTAAATTAAAAATATCGAAAGTGTTAAAAACAGTACAAATATATCAGGAAACATCGATAAGTTATTTTAATCGAGGAAAGTGTTCGATTGGCTTCTTGTCATAAGATGAGTCGATAGACCAATCGTATTGTTTCTTTTCAATTTTTTGAAAAGCTCGAGAATTAACCGTGAAATTGTATTCGCCACGCCCTCGTTTCGAAGAACAGACATGGGTGGATATCTCTAATGAAAAATTCCTCTAGAACGAAGGTAATAATCGTAGTAAGTATTCAATTTTCTCTGTTCGTTGTCGATTGTTTGGGATTTCAAATTAATATTGTTCGGATGGTCTTTTCGTGTTCCTAGACTCAAGTATGATAGATGTAAAGCGCGTGGCTGAAAGTACGTCGGAATTTCAGCATTTTACAAAATGCAGACGGTGTGCTGTTATAATACAGGTACGCGTGTAGTCCTTTGACTTTATGTATGGTCGCAAAGAAAAATTAGCTTTTTGAAATAATCCACGTGTGTTATTGGCTAGTAAGGGTCGTTTCATGTTCACTGTTCATTGTTTCGTCGTACCACAGGGACTGCTTTTACGCCAATACTTCAAAGCGTCATATACCTCTGTGGGAGTACCGTACGACGCAAAAGTTACGCGGACTGTCATCGGACCATCTTCATCATCGTCTTCAGGTGTCTTCGCTGTACCGTTACAACGTGGCACCGCACGCCAGAGGGTGTCTTCGAATGTAAGTTTCTCTAAGAGCATGCATGAATCTGCTTTTTTATTGTGCGTAAATGCAGACACACAGACTGTTACTCGTTCGTTATAACGGATTAAATATTAGAAAAAAAAGGATATAATAAATGTAGAATAGAGAGAAACCAAAATTTTTTATTTTCTCGAATTATTGAATACTTAAAGATGCTAAAAAAAATTAGGAAATTAAATAAATAACAGAATAATCTGAACTTAATAAAAAAAATTCTGAAGCTCTCGTTTCAATTTTTATTCGGTCTGTGTATCTCCGTTTCTCATTACAATGTACAATGACGAGAGAAGCGGAACTTTGTGGTGTGCACGCGTACCGAACTGAACATCGGTGGAATACGTTGCGGAAAGGAGCACTGCCGATTGCATCCGCCGACAGGAACACTAATCACGGGACCCGCTGTCTTTTAAGATTATTAAAATCGTCAAAGCTTCAAAGTCCTCAAAGGGTTAATTACCCTACGGGATATTTATGGCTGGGTTACTCTCTTCCCTCGCTCGCCAGGGAGCAGAGGCAAATAAAGAAGGAGCACACGGACAGAGAAGAGGTAGGCTGCGAACTGCCGCGGAAAGAGCCTTTCTCTTCGTGTGTCATTGTCAGGGTTTGTGGATAGATTGCTCAAACGGTAATTGATTTCCTGCGCCGTGACGAATAATTAAACGTCAAATGTTATGCAGTTTTATATAAAAAAATAGTACATGGTTTATGAAAAACATTCTTTATTGTGTTCTGCATAATTTTAATTTATGACCGTTGGATAGTCTTTTGTTTCCCGCAAACGAGTTTTTTTTTATAAAAAAAAAATTGTTTCCTCAGCGTTGGTCTCAACATATAGGGTGTTTCAAACTAGAGATTGATTACAGTGTATCGAGACAGAATAAGTTTACCAATGAGCCAGCCTTACTGGAAGCAAGTACTTTAATTTCAAACCCGTTTCATCGAAATACTCGATTTATAAAAAAGGAAAGGAATTCTACGCTAAGGAAATGCAATCGTTAATAACCATCAGATTTCAATGCACAATAATCGATCCTACCATTAATTCCGTTTAACCTTGTGCTAACGTTTCTCGGTATAAAACTTAAAAAAGCATCGGTCAGATGGAACCGGTAAATGGTCCAAGACGGCAAAAAGCGCAACACGTAGAAAGAGACGCGAAAGGTAACGCTGCTACGGTGATATCTGCAGCGTTTATATCCTGTTGCGAGCGTACTTAGACAAAGTACTTACTCGCAATCGCTTTAAAAGCAGGGGCATGCCAACTATGAAAGGCGTTAAGAGGAACCGTGAGCGGCCTAGCCGCGATAATGCGCTCGTATAAACGTCCGTGTGCCCCACGCGGATTAACGCTCGAAGAAAAAGGTTCTCCCGCTGATGGGCACCGTCGTCATGTTTTAAAAGAGCCCTGCCATGCTGTTACGCGGCCGGTGATATGATTCGTTTGCATTAAGTTTTCACACGTGTCCGTATCCGTGAATCGCGAAAAAATAACGGAATACTAAATGCACGAGATTTGAGCTACCAGCGAACGGTTTTAGTTGTCCGGCATAAGAATGTCGTGTATCGTTCTTGGAATGTCGTGTCAGGTTCGTATCGTTTCTCGAAAATGGTTCTGTAGGAAATGGACTGGAACAACATGGTTGCTTTTAGTCGATTACGAATACTCAGTTGCATACTTGTGATTTTTATGCATTATTAATCGGATGCGAAATTCGTGGTTAATGCTTGAATATCCTTCGCTGTGATTGCGTTCACTTTGCTTAAGTATTTGTTTCTTCTTTTTTTTTTTTCTTTTAATTTCAATTTTAGCATTTCCATTATGCGAATTTATTTGTCGAGATACGTGAATGGTTTATTGCTTTAATGCATGTTTCCGAATGTTTTTCTATTTTCTATTATTTCTCCATCATTTTTCTTTTCAAAATATATAATATNTTTCCATTATGCGAATTTATTTGTCGAGATACGTGAATGGTTTATTGCTTTAATGCATGTTTCCGAATGTTTTTCTATTTTCTATTATTTCTCCATCATTTTTCTTTTCAAAATATATAATATAGATTATAATTAGGCACGTGTTTCTTCAAGCAAAAGTAGATTCGGAAATTTGAATACGTGATATCGATATTTAACACGTACCCTGGATTTGTTTCCTTGTTTGCTCGTCGAGACACTATTTTTGATATATTAAAAGCGTCCCTCGGTTAATCGATTCTTGGTTTAATTTCACAGTAGAGCAGGTTATACGACCTCGCGTGATGACATTAACGAGACGACGAATTGTCTCCTGTTCTGTAGACGCGTTTCGGTATGTTTAACGCGCCACTAACTTCGGAATGACGTGAATTACATCGGTGGCGTTCGTCTGTACAGGATCGTTCACAATAGAATCTAATTTTCTGTTAAAAAGCGAGCAATCGAAACGATAAAAATATATTTCTAATTGAAGTTTAAAAATATCAGGGATTTACATCAGCTTTTTGAATCGATAAAAAGAGTTGCACGTTCAACAGCGTAGCGCCAACAGTTATTATTACACAAATACTATTAACGAAACGAACAATCAAGTCCGTATTATTGCACCAAGCGAAAAGAAAGAAAAAAAATAAGCTTCCTCATAATGTTCTCGGAAATTTGCAACAACCTGTAAGCGCATATTCAAACTCGACGTTACGAAGAAAGGTTTCCCTTATCGTAGCAAGCAGGAGATGCCGGTCGACATAACGTTTGGAACCCTCGTTCGTCGTACTAAACGTTCCTAAATGAATCGTTAATCGTTAACGGCGTGGCGTTACGACTCTCAGGCTCGCTTATAAACCGGAAATTCGTCGGTCGAATGTCCAACTGTCCAAATCGTTCAGCAGCCAAGCTCTTCCGGTCAATAAAGTCGGCCCTGCTTTATTGCTAAAAGAGACCTAGCAGGTCCTGGTTGTTTCTGACCGATCATTAAAGCGTACGTTAAGCGTACTGTTTTTTCATTTCGTTAAATCGTTCCCCGCCTCTCTGTCCCTCTATTACCGGTTCTCTTTCTATATAGCCATTTCTACTCTCGCTGCCGCGGAACGAGACTCGTAGGATCGTCGAAAGGTTGTAAACGGTCGCTCATCCAATACGGAATGTCGACTACGAACGGAATAGTCCGGATTCCTGGCTTTATTAAGCCTTCGGTTTATGCGGGACATTTTGAACGTTGACCCACGTGCAGCATCGGAAACAAAGCCTACACGGCCCGGAGGAACTACGAGTTAGAGTTCGACTTGGATTTTGATGAGCAGCATAAAAGCGCGCGCGCGGTTGGGGTGCGATGATAAAAACGATTACGCTCGAGCAAACGGTCTGCTCATTTAATCGTTGCAGTTAACGCGACTTACGGTTTAGTTTTACGGGTGAAATTCGCTGCGACGGGGACTAAGGTTCGTCGGTTAATCTTTTTCATGTTCTTGCGCAGGAAAAAAAAAAGGGATAAAATTAGAAAATTACGGTGGAAGCGTAGGGTTGATCGATTGGGTTCATTTGTAACGTTTGTGCTAGGAAGAAGGGACGTTTAATGCCATTTATGGGAAACGGACGTATCTAGGATTTATAGTATTGTATATTGTAAGCGCAATAGCGAACAATACCAAGATATTGTCCGACAAGGTTTATGGTTTTATTAGCGCTTTTATGCGTCCGAAGAAAATTCTAATTCGCTTTTTGCGTCTCGAAACCCCTGCGCTTTTTTGCGCCCTTTCGAGCGTCCCGTGGATGCGAACGCATTCACCCTGGTCGCGCCCCAAATAATCGTAAAATTTGATAATTAAATTTAATCGCACCTCGTTAATGGCTCTACGCCGTTGCCATTGTGTCCGTCCATCCAGCGTTTACTACGATGCTCGATTACACGAAGCTTTAAAACATATGCTTTATATACCTCGTCTTCGAACGATGATACACCATTATGATTCTGACACGTCATTAACTCCGTTGGTGCTTACGACGTAGGCTAACGGTTGCATTTTCACAATAAAACCTTTCACCATCGTAACGTTCGAATATTCTTCCTTTTTGCTCTATGATAAATTCATTGCATTACGGTTTGAACTGATATCATTTAAAATAGAAATCATCGAGGATATAACGTCTAATATACTTGGTTAATAATGTATCATATTATACGTTGGTATTCCATTAAACAGTGTCAGCCATTGATACGGCGAGGACGTATATTTTCCTGGTATTAGTCATTCGTCTTAAAGCAAGCGGTCATCGCGCAAGTTGTCGCGGCTCGAAGCATGTTTCGATTAACCGACGCTTCTCTGATAGGCGCGAAAAACACGATTGAAATTGCGTGTACATTGATCGAACGTTGTCTCACACCGGTTAGCTATTTTTCATCCGCGAGACGAAAGTATCGCGAGAGTACGCGTTCTCCAGTTGTTGGCAGAGACGAGAAAAATGAACGAAAAAAAAAAAAACAAACGTAGAAAGAGGAAGAAAAGAAAAAATAAATAAACAAGAGGAAACGATGTCCCGAACGTAATTTGTAGTCTGTCATCGAGTCAGGGATCGTCGGATCCTCGTATTAGCAACGCGACAGAAAACTTATCGTAACGCTTAAAAGCACTAGCCGAGTATTAAGCGTTGCGATACTATTCGAGCAATCCTGCCTTGCTAAATGCTAGAGTGCACGTAATTTCATGAAAGATATTGGATAACCCTCGAGTGCATCGTCGACCGTAAACGGGCTCCGGAGGGTTAACTACGTGGAATATATCTTTATCGTCGGTGAAAACGTGCGTATCACGGTGATAGTTCATTTTCGACGTGGAAGAGTGCTTCATCGGGGATCGCCAATTAAAACGTCGTGCTGCCAACAATGCCGTAGAATGGAGCCCGCAATTCCGCGCTTCATCGACGTGGGTTTTTGATGCCGGAGCCTGTGCTCGCCGTCGAGGCTTCGCAACAACGGCAATGATCCAGCGTCTGTACACTCGTGCACACCGATATGGAAACGCAGCGTGTACCACCCCGGCGCGTGGTTGTAAGAGTCGGTACAATGGAGCAGAAAACAAGAGACGGTCGGGACATCAAAGTGCCGGATGTTATGGAGTGAGAACGCCGCTGGATCCGGCACAGTCTGATAATCATCTCTACCAAATACTTTGTAATCGTTAATTACGGCACAGCATCGACGACGCTTTGGGCAAAAGATCAGTCACTCGCGGTGCAGGGGTAGGCAGCGAAAGAATGAAGGGTTTTATAGTCTTTTATATCGTAAAGAACGGCACAGATATACGTATATTTCAAGTCCTCTGTAGGCTTCGGGTACGGATCCTTTTGAGTCGAGCAACCCCTTATTCAGCACTTCGCCTTCTTTAACCGACGGGTATTACCGATTATTTCTCGTGAGTCTACTTTCCATTCCGCGCTTCGTAATAAGGTGGGCTTTGTGGGCTCGAGAGGAACGACTTTTACGCCGACGATAGGAAAGTTAAATATGTTCAGTTTCGTAAATGAGGGAATCATTTTTTGCCTACCAATCTCGCGCAGTTCTGTCCACTTTCGTTCAAACTGTTCGAGTTTGCTTCGAGAAATTGCGAAGATCGATGAGAAAAATGTATAATCGTTAAAAGTATAGTTTACAATTAATGTTTCTGGAATGGTGGTTTGAAGGAAGATGAATTAAGGAAAACAGTCTATCACGATTCCAAAGTATTCCATTTTTTTGTCACGCATAAATCTTCACTCGAGTAGAAGATGGTAGCAATTCTGAAGGCAACAGCCGAATTTATCGTCGATGTTTAAATCGTTTGAGCTGTCAAGTCTCGGCAGTGTACGGTACGTCAAACTGCGAGCCAGGATCAAATGAGGCGTCGGAAGATTTCGCGAAAATTTCTTTCGAACCCCAGCCATGAAAACTCTTCCTTTTTTTTCCTCCCAAAGGGGCGTAACGCTCGAGTAAATGAAGCGCACTGGAAAAGGAATCGCCGGAGGAGAGAAAGGCTCTGTTAAATATTCGAATGCTCGAGTGCATTCAAAGTGGTGCTCAGAGTCGGTACGCGGCTATCATTCTCCGCTATATGTTAAACCTTTATGTGCATGCATTGTCTTTTATCACGTGTATATTTCAAGCTATCTTTTGACGTATACATAGCTTCGTGTAAAATACTAAATAAAATACCGAGCGTGTTTTATCTCTTCCGAAAGGAAATGAATCACTCGATTAAATTAAGCGACTTAATTAACGTTGGATTTATAAAATTTATCACGCTGGACTAAGAATAATTATACTACAATTGTTTAAATAATATTTAGTTGGTAATAACGATACTTGGAGTGTAAGTTTGAAAAAAATTCGGAGCAAGATAATTCGGTAGAAGAAAGCGAACTCCGTACCAACCCAGATGTTTTCTTGTTTGGCTTCTCCCCCGGTTATTACTTACCAGTAACGATGATTATTATGGAAGGGCACTCGAGCAGCATCGTGAAAACGGTGCTCTCGCGCTCGAAGCTTCCGAGTTTCGCGCGCGCGTTAATCGTAATCGGTTCTCGGAAGATTTCGCCCCATGGCCAAGGCGTGTCGTCTTCGCTCTTCGTTTCTTTCTTTCGTATGGTCGTCCATTAACCGCGAGGTGGCTCGTGGACGCTCGTAGAGGCTCGTAGAGGCTCGTAGAGGCTCGTGCCGCGCTGACCGCACCAGGAAATCAAAACGAGTTATCATTACCGTCTAGAGATTACCGTAGTACAGTGTGTACAACACTGTTGCTAATAAGAGCAACGTAAAATGGAGGGTAACGGGAGGGAGGGTGGAATAGGTCGAAGAAACGTTATAAAATCTGAGCAACCACAAAAACCGCAGCGTTGCACTGCTCTAGGTTCAAGTAGCAAGTTCAGTGGCCTTGATAGGCGTTGCACCAACGGCTCTGTAACGTAATCTTTCGAATACGGTATAAATTGCAGGTGTGTAGGTTTAATAGGTGACTGTTAATCGATCGAAAAGTATGAGATATTTCTTTTCAATTATACTCAGGATGCATATTACGATTGTAAACTTTGCGTTTTATTTCACGCTAGTTTTATCGTCAATTAAAACGTGTTTGCATCGGAGGATAGTTTCGTAATTTCCAATGATTACGTAGTTTCGAAAGTGTTCGCTATTATGTTGATGGAAAGAAAAAAGAAAAAAATTGAACGAAACTGGGAGCGAATATTTATCTAGTGCCTTAATGAATGAAAATGTTACGAGGTGAACTGTTTCTCCCGTGGTCATAGATATTCTTACGGCCCTGACGTGTTAAGTCACGATGCATGTACGCGTGCCCGGAAGGTGGTTGATAGCCGCGTACAGGTGTGCGTATATCCACTCGTTAAGAAAATAGAAAGTATATACCTGCGCCTGTGAACTGGTAAACGATAATATTGATTGCCCCGTAGTCAGGCGTTTTTCCAGGCTTCCGTAGATACGATCGGATCGATTGATTCGATCGCGATTGTGTGAGCTCACGGTCCCGCACGAGTGACGCTGATTGCGTTCTAAACCGTGTATCTAGCGCGAGAAAAAAAAGAAAAAAAAAAAAAGATGCCGGTGCCCGGTGATTACCGTCTCTTGTAACAGAGAACGCCCCTGGAGGCTATAGGTCGCTAGATGATTTATTACGCTCGGTCCTCGAATTCTCTTTGTTCAGATTACATTTTCGATACTCTCGCACGTCCGCCCACAGACCGCTGAGTTGTTGAACGGTTTTCACGCGCACGAACCAGGTCGAAGATAATTTTCTTCCGATTAGAATACAACGATTTCTTGCCACTCGGTCGATTCGGTTTCTCGCCTAATTGAGTCACTACCACGCAAGCTCGTGCACGAATCACCGGCGAATTTCATCCAGGATTGGATATCTAGACGCGTCTAGTGGACGTTACCGGGCGTCAGGTGTTTCGAGACGCATCATCAACGCGTGCATCCTCTACGGGCTGCGTGCACCACAGGATGCACGTGCACATTCGCATGCATCGACCTGCCGAGTTAGTACGATGTAGTACGGCCACTCATGAGGCACTATGTTCCCGTGAGCCGCGCTACGGGTTTGCTTGTGAATTAGGGGTAGCTTGCTTTGGATTATTACGTCATAACAGTACGACCACCTGGATGCAATTGCCTGGACTGATGCGACCGAACCTGTTGTCCTATTTATTGGCCGTCTGCTATCTAGCTCGTATCAAACGAAATTGCATAGAAATCTCGTGCAACCGTTTGTCTAGAATTCAGGATTTATGATCGACCGATTTGTTTCTTTTTCCATATTCCGCTCTATTTTTCTCCACGTCTCTCGAGCTGGTATTCGTAAATTTTCTGGTTCCCGTAACTAATAACAGTTATTAGTGGATTTTCAAGGTTTTACTTCGCGCTTATTACGATAATGATCGTTGCTACACTTTGAAACACAGCGACAACCGTGACATTCGACGCGACACCGTAATCGCCGTCTAGGAAGTTCTCGACGCGACGTCAATTTTCACGGCCTATCGTTGGAACTTCTGTAACACGCTCCGAGGAAGTGGTTGCGTTCACTCCTATATTTACTGGTATCGAAGTGCGTCGACCTTCGCGAATCCTTTTTCCTGGTTTCACGACTGATTCATCGGCGTCGGTCACCGGCAACACTATACGTTCGATGCCCTGGTTCTCGTCAAATTAATGCAAAACACAAGGTGCAGTCGGATACACGTTCGCAAAGAGCATGGCTTGCGCCACTTCGAAGAAGGAACCATAAAATATGAAATGTATTAGATTGATAAGAGTCCGGGAGTTCTGTCGGGTGGGACGCGCAGGGAGAAAGACACAGGGAAACGAAAGGAGAGGCGAAGAGCATAAACGTATTTACTCTGGCTCAGCATAATATCGCGAGCTTTTATAACCAATAAAAGTTACAGCTGACACTTCTCTCTGCAGCGACTGCGATACGCGTCCGAATGCACGGACACGTTCCTTTTTCGCGTACACACGCGTGCACGGTTCTCGTACGTGTGCTAGGGCCAAAAAGGAACGAGACGATTTATGAGCAACGAGAGACATGGCAACGAGTCCCAACGATCGAAACAATCGCGGCATTGTGCCTCGAGATCTCTTTGTGCCTCGCGGCTGCTCCAGCGAGCGTAGCTCGTGACCTACCATTCCTAACGCCTCCTGGTCTTAATTTAATTAAGCCCGATACGCTGAAAGCGCGCGTGTGTCGAGTAGAAACTCGCGAGCGACAAGTTTCTTCGGTGAAGCTTCGAAGCGAGGCATCTTTAACGACTGCCGAGGAGGTGTTCCTTGATGGAGTAGCAAACTCACGCGGAGTGGATTAACCTTTTCTTTCATAAGTACAGATTTTATGTTAGAATAAAAGTAAACACGGCGGGTGTCCCAGGGGTGAACGTGTCTCCGCGCAATTAATAACTTTGGACGTGTTTCGTGAAAGAAATGTAAGATATATTCGACCCACGATACTCCGAAATCCGTGTTACGATCGTTTCTACCATTCACCATTGGCAGCCGAACTCTAAATATCAGGATAATAAAGATTTTATGAAAGCGCGTTCTCCCTCGGCGGGAGGTCCAGCTGGCAATTAGAAATATTCGCTCCAGGGACAGTTAATGTCTTTAATATCTTCATTCGAGCCGGACAACGCGTCTGGACATCGACGAGTAGGAAAAAATTTTATCACCGCGGAAAGGAGGAGACGGAGAGGGATAGAATGTCTCGAGACCTAAGCCGGCATCGAAATGCGAGCCATGCGACTCCGTTAAAATTACGACTTTATCCTTGTTCCTGGTTTCTTCTGTCGGAGGAAACTCGGAATCGTCACGACTTCGTTCCGTTCTTACAATGTACGCTGAAACGACGCACGGTAGCACCGGAAACGAGTCGCTCTTTCCTCGTCTGGCAGCTGGGATTACCGGGATGGTTCGCGATTTTAGTTCCGTCGAGTCGTCGTGCTTTTACGATACTTTTACTGCTCGGGAATTAATCAAATGGAATAAAATAACAGGAATGAGTCACGTAACCAAGTTGCGAATAGGATTTATAGGATTTAACGTCGCGCAAAGTACCTCGTGTTTATAATTACACCGGTGAAACTTTATTGCTAATGCTTAGCGTGAAATTGCGATCGACCCGCATGGCAGTTCGCAATGTACTCGCTCGATGCTCACCTAGACATTCGATGACGACAAGCGGTCGATATCTCGCGATGTGGTTGTACTCCTTCCCGTTTTATTGGTGCTAGCGTTGCCTTATAGCGTATGTAATAATAATACAGGTGGCTCTTGAGCTAAGATGCCAGCGATATGGTCAATAAAACGTCCGGCAGCAAGAAACGTGATTTTCTGATAAATATTAATGCTAGTCGGATGCATCGGTGTTCGCGGTTTCAGGTAGGAGATAAGGCTCTACGTTGCTATTTAAACGGGACGAAATTGCGAACAAGGTTGTTCCATCGGATATAACTAATAACGAAAACCGTTCCGATCAATGGAAAATAGAATCGTGTTTGATTGCTCGTCATTGGTACACGAAGAAATCAATTAATGTACAAGTTATTGGCGATCGAGCCAGCCTACGAAACACTGAAAGCAATTAGGGATCGTTCAATGCAAATATGTATTTCGCGTCACAGGCGCATCTGTGATTACGTTGGCTGACTTGCGGATAGTTCCTGTACACTATATGCAAACACTATTAACGATCTTCTTTCGTTCCAAAAGCAATTAAACCTTGAAACAGCTTTGGCACAGAATAACGCCGGGAAAGTAACGATAGGAAACGCCCGTTGAAGGGTTGATAAAAGCCGCTCGTCGCTGCTTAACGGGAAATGCTTTATATATCGTATACCCTGGAGAATATTCGAAGAAGATAGCGTTTGATATACGATTGCGCGCCGGTATAAATTAACTCCTGGTGACATTTAGATTAATTGTTCGAGTTCGCGTTGCTCGGGGACTCGTTTTTTTAGGGTAAGCAATCGTAATCATTATCGCAGCTGCTTTCTGTTAGTTATTAATACCGAATGCAAAATTACTTAGCGTTTGCGACGCGACACTAATAAATTACAAACGAGAAATTTGTCGAACGTTTCAATGCACGCTTCTCGTGTTAAAGGTTCGAAGGTTATGATTCAACCGAGACAACGGAATGTATTTTTCTATCGTGAGAGGACAATGCAACGCGATGGGTGGTATCGTCAGACGGGCACTACTATTTTGCCGTTTTTGGTCACGAGTTCGTTCGGGAGATTCTCGATTTAATTTCGGCCCAACGTAAAGGGAATACGAACCCCGCGGTTCTCGTCGGCTCACAAGTGTGCAAGACGGTCATTAGGGCAAAACGTTCCCTTTGATCTCGTCACGATCATCGTGTCCCGCAGGAACGTTTCTCGAACGATGTCCGAAGTTCGTGGTCGTGTCCTGTTTGACTCCTCTTCCTCGCTTTTGCTCCTCTTTCTATCTTTATTGATATTCGACGGTCTTAGGCACGAATAGGGCTGCGGTAAGGCGCCCGCATTGTGTCAACAACCCTCGACAGAAAACCAGAAGCTGCGAATTATGATAGGGGCTGAAGCACCCTGGCGTTGTCATTAGTGGTGGGTGAAGGGTGTAGGGAGGGGCGGCGATATAACGAATCTCATCGAGCACGTTTTCAAACTTGTGGCACGATTCGTATAATTGTATCCTTCCATTTCTGATCTTCAGATCTTATACCGACGCTTGATGGTCTCGTCGAGTTCATTCATTTACGGATTGACAATATTTTTGTTGGTTATATTATTAAACAGTCTTTATCGAGACGCTTCCAAATATAAAAACTTGATGCTCCTGACATTTTATTCGTCGCAATTATCTTTTGATTCATTTATAGAGTACGAAGAGCCTCATCGATTCGTCACTGGAAATTGTTCCTTGTTTCTTCACCAATTTGTTTTGTTTCCTTTTACGCCAGAATTCTGAGCCAACCGACGCCGGGGAAGAGCAATTTCCTCCGGCGTATCCGGATTTACGGTACTCCTCGAGGATATCGAACAAATTTAGCGCGAAAGACGTAACGAACGAGCCTTTGGAGCGCTGCGGGCTGCCAGGGGGTGGTTGAAGGCATATATATCGCGGCGGCAGTTGAAAACTTTAACTACCTCACAGCTCATAACCCCGTTATGACCTCCGTGCTCATAACACGAACGCGCGTATCTTTCTCTCATCGCTTATTATTTTCTTGCCCGGGTCAAGACAAATATTGTCTAGACATTAGTGCCCCGGGAGCTCGAGGCATCGTTCTCCGTGTTATTTCAAGCGAAATACTTTCTGGATCCGTTGCACGAGAGATACGAGGAGGGTAGGAGAGTTAAGCCGAATCTCGAGGGCAGGCCAATTTTCGTGGTTCTATCGCTTACCAGACGATGGTCACTTTTGTGTCGATTTCACGTGTCGTGCTTGTTGGGAATCTCTGATCCTTTTCGTAAGCCTCAAAGGAGGAGATGTTATGTCAGGACGGAGGGTGGCATCTTCTCTTCCTTCCACCACTCCCTGTTTTCTCTCAATGGATTCTTCTCTGATCTCTGTTCGGCGCCGCGCAGATTCCCAGCTTGGAAATAACAAGCTTCCAGCAGCCGAGAATATCTTTCGTAAATTTATCGACCGACGGGATAAAGCGGAAACGATGGTTTTATTGTGTACCTAAGATCATCTCGTACGAGGTGTATCAATGTACACGCGTTTATAGCACAGTGAACGTATTCACGAGTAGAATCGGTATGTTTACGGTAAATGTAGTACGAACCAGCGTGCAGTTACAGGTTTTGTTACCGAACTGAAAAATGTAAGCGACAACAGGGTGTTCATTTCGTTTTGTTTATTTTAACCTAACACGATATCGATTAATCTTCCAAAAAGATCGGTTCGTTGAATCGGTATTCAATGTATTTTACGCGACAGCTCCTATCCAGTCTCCGGATCTAGTCGAGCGAAACAAAACGTTTTAAGCGATGATTCAGCTTAGAGTACGAGAGAAAGAGACACCCTCTGTC
This sequence comes from Ctenoplectra terminalis, assembly GCA_019453375.1. NCBI lineage: Eukaryota > Metazoa > Arthropoda > Insecta > Hymenoptera > Apidae > Ctenoplectra > Ctenoplectra terminalis. The sequence continues at coordinate 95,842 of SMSQ01019090.1, read as the reverse complement.
AGTCAAGGAGGCGTCAAAAGCTACGATCACCCCTTGACAGCCACTTTAAAATTATACCGATAATGAAATCCAGTCTCGGTCCCTAATTCCTAAGCTAAACCCTGCGGACAGACCGACGAACAGATGCGGGGACAATGGCGAGTCGATCGTCGGTACGAAATGAATTTAAAGTCGGGATTTAAAGGCCTCGGAAACACAAAACATTTCCCCTTTTAATAGTACCACCGTACAGTTGCAATTATTACAAGCCGATCAGCCGTAAAAGATACTGTTAGTCGACGGCGAAGGGGCTGCCGATTGGGGATGGAAAGTGTCAAATGGTGATTCGCTACAAGCTTGATCGTTCATAGATCTCGCTACAATTTTATGGTTTGTAACACAACACACGACCAGGTGTGTCGAGGTTACAGACAATTCTCTTGCGCGTACATCCAAACCTCAGACTCTGGTCCCTTACTGACGAATTAACACAAATCAAACTTGACGTCACACTATTCTAACAGAGTGAACCGAACGCAGAAATATAGACCAGCAGAAGTACAGATATAGCGAAGTCAAGTCTAAACTTACTAACAGCCATGTAGGGCGAAACTATCGCCAATTCAGTAAAATTAATCGCAATACCAACGGTGGTCCGTTTAGTCTTGTGTCGGCTCTGAATTGACTAATTCTGGTCGTTGCTCACCTTCGTGCGTGTGCTGGACAGTTTTCAGACTTCCGTACACTGTATCAAAATGTCGTAGCAGCGTAAACGGGCCATTAGATGCTTTTTGCAAGCACACGCATAAACCTGAACGCGAAGCAACCATGAATGGCTTAGAAGCGCCGCGATTTCCCAAGTTTCCGCGTAAGTTTGTCCTCGCCCATTTGGCGCGGAAGATTTAACACTTCCACTACGTAGTTTACGATATACAGATATATGTATAGTACCTGCACTGGTTACGAGTGGGAAGGAACTGATGGTACACTGGTTGTAATTACATATATACGTACAAGCGAACGGCGTTATGCATGGGGTGCCATTCCGGCGCGCTTTAACACCCGTATATAAGGGTGAAATTACACCTCCGGCCATTCCTGTATTTTCGGAACTTGATTAACGCCGCCGTCCGAGACGATTATGGCGCTACGTGATGGGATTAGTTAGGACCGTCTAGAAGTTTACTTCTTCGCTGATAACGGTTTATGTAATTCCATGGCTATAGTTTTTTTTTTTCTTTTTTACAAATTGGTCGCGAAATTTTTCTCGCACGCACAGTTCAGCGTTGAAAATGCAAGATCAAAATTTATCGTCCAGGTAGGATATCGGGAATTTCGAATTATAGATCGTTGATCAGTTGACGTACAGCTGTCGAAGAAACGAGACACAATGGAGAATCAGCATTAATATTCCTCGCATTCTCTCGTCGATCTTTCACGACAACATAAAATCTTTCATTTCCATTTCGAAATTCGATGTGCGTAAACGGGTGTGTGCACGAAGACGCACAGCGTGTGTCGCGAGGAGAGTTTTTTAGTGTTCAAGGGTGCAAGGCGATAAAAATTGCGAAACATTATACAGATTTGTCGGTCGGACTGGTTTTACGATTTTTCTTCGCGTCGTTGGTGGAAGAGCGGGTGCCGCCGACGGAGCCACGGCGTTCCTCTGCCACTTTTTATTCCCATAATTTAATTATCTCGGCTTTATGGCCGGGGACTAGCTCTAGTGGGTTAGATCCGTCGACCGTAACGCCTCGCATAAATCCAGCCGAGAGATATCGCGTTCGTCTCGCTCGAATCTCCTTACGGATATTCTCCATAAACGTACGTTCTTGACTCAAGAATGGTGTACATTGGATCCTCGACCTTCCTGCTGGTCCAATTTGTTGCACGTCGCTCCCTACGGATGAAACCGCTGGTTCGAGTATTCAATTATAAAGTTAGGGTGCACTGTGCTCGGTTCGAACACCACGGCTCTCTACTAATTCCAGCTGCATCGATTTTCGGAACTCATTTAGGTTAATATCCGCATAATTTAATTTCTTCGCTTCCGTAAATTGAAACGAGAAACTTAGTCGCATCTCGGTAGAGAATTAGTTACGGTTTTTCACCGCGTTCAAGTGAAACTGTTTCAACGCATCTTGGCCTGTTTGACGGATTCCCCCGAGTGGAAATAACTTTCCCGCGAACGTGTCGCGTTCGGGGAAACTTTCTAAATTGGAAAGACCACTGCGTTACCCGTTCCGTCAGTATCGGTCATGGTTAAGTCGCAGCGGATGGCTGTGCATCGCTGCTGAATAATTAAATGCAGCGGTGTGGCGACAGTTAATGACAACAAAACGTGTTTCGTGGGATAAAAAAAACAGTGCTCCGCGTTTCGAACGCTCGCGGTCCGATTTCATGTATGGGCTGAAAACATTTACCTTGGTGGAACAGCGTGGTACGATGGTCATCGGTTGCCAGGTGGTCGTCTTACCGGAAGTAGGATTTTGATATCTCGAGAGCGTCCCTTTCGTACGTAAACGTTATGCAAATAAGTTCAAACCACTGAGCGCGTCCGTGTGGGGTCGGACGAAAGATGGAGGGGTGAATAGGAGGGGTAGAGCGAAGAAAGGTGAGCACGGAGAAGACTGTGAATCGCATAATAGGGAATCACCGCGCACACCCGGGTGCAATCCTTCGTACGACGTCGGCAACAGTAGCGTTTTGAGTGTGCACGGAGGGTGCGAGCGCGGGTACAATGAGCGAAGGGATACATAAGGAAGAAAAAAACGCTAACAACATAACGCGGCACAATGCCCGTCAAATTCCGCGTCGCAATTTCTCGGGGTTGGAAATCAGCGGGGTGGCTCTCGAGCAAACGTTCATTGGGTAATTAGACAGGACGAAAGTTGGTCGTATCGGGGGGGAAAGCATGGTCGTACTCGTCTGATAGATTTTTCTCCCCGGATTGTATGGCAGTGTAAAAAAATTGGAAAACGTTGCGTGGTCAAGCTTATTCGACTGTCGATATACATTCATCATCCAGTGTTTTTTTTTTCTTCATTCTTTTTGTTCCCGAAAAATCGGAGGAGACTCGTTAGTGGGGTAGTTCCTTTTAGATTAAGCGATGTTGCGCGACGCCATGGTTCACTGTCAGCGTATTTGCAGAGAGCAATTTGTTAATTTGAAGCGGATAAGCATCGGCTATTCCCAAAGGGGAAAGCCGCTGGCATTCGGGGTGAAATTGCGTATTTATGCCACGCATAATCCGACCATTCTCCAAATGGTGGCGAATCTATCAATGCCGTCGCATTACCGGTTTCATTTTCCTACGTCGATGGAGACACACAAAGCCGTAAAAAATAGATCCCGTCCGGCCATTTCGTAGGTCACCCCCGTTCCACGAGGATATCGCTCAATTTTTTACTCTCGTCTCGCGTCCGAGCAGGAAAGTCCGTGGACGTTTATTCACGTTTTTTTTTTCCTTCGCTTCCGGTCCTCACAAAGCATCGAATAATCGAACTTCATAAGGGACTAAAATACGATACGTTTCTGACGACACGAGACGAAAGCTTGATCGATCTGTTTCTGATTATCCTCGGTTCCATCGAGTACGCGAAATAATACACATTTTCGTAGAATTTCATTTCGACCCCGACAAATGGCCTCGTGATTCGCTCACGATATCACCATCGCGTGCCGTACCGTTTAAATTTTATTCGACGATTACCGCTGCTGGCTGCCGTAGACTCAACGGAGATACGATTTCCTTTCAATCAGCAGTCGAATCCTTACGAGGCAAAGTTTACGCTACGCAATAAAGTCGTGTGCCTCCGCTTCGCGGCGGTAAGGGAACGCCGGGAAGTCCTGTATCGTTGTGGAAAGAAAGAAAGAAGGAAGGAAGAGCAGATAGCAGACGGAAAGTGGCGGCAAGTAGGCCTGCGAGACGTGGATGATTGCGAGAAATAAAAGTCGCAGGGTGTGACTGATCGTTTATCTTGCGACAGGGATGGAAGGTTAGGTGAGGTAAAGCGTACGTGCGAGAGGAAAATACGAAGAGGAGGGCAGAGGGAGAAATGAAACCGTTACGCGTCGAGGGATATTAGGGTGTTCCGAAGCACCCAACCCTCCCTGCCACGCACGCACACTGGGAAAAAAAAGCGTAGAATTTGTACTTCTATGATACTCGTTTCGCGATAACGTTTTCAAGTACCCGTCGCCGCATTCCCGACGTTTCATTTCGTCTTTTACGGGACGGTTTCCTTGATATCGATACCATGGAACTTCGGAGAGAAACGTTGTTATTAGGTGGAATTTAATTTTCTCTCGGTATTCGTTAGTATCCTACGCTTCGTTTCTTTTTTAATCGACGATAAACTTTGAGCGTCGAAGAAGAAGCTTCCTCGTGCAGCCATTTACACGTTTTCTTGAAACGTATAATTTTCTAGCGTCTCGTATATTGCTTCACGTAATATATCTTGTCGCAGTTTTTTTTTTTTTTTTTTTTCTTAATATTTCTTTTCGCTGTTTTTTTTTTTTTTTTTCTTTCCATTATTTTTTCTCTTTTAATAAAATCAAACTACCTATAAATCATTGCTCCTGACACTTGCAGATACGTTGAGCAATTATTCTCCCTCGCTATTAAATTTCCTCGCCGACCGGTGTTTTTATCCTTTCGCGTGTATCCGATGAGCGCAGAATCTCATAATTAGCAGCGGTGACACGGGTGCAACCGTGTTTCGAAATCCCGCGGAAGCCAAGAACTGTCGGCACCGTGTAATTACCTAATGAGCTAATTGGATTAGCATTCGCAGTTGTCGCGGAGTTTCCCACTGCGACACGAACATATCGAGCATCGAGACACTCTTCGTCGTTATCGGATGGAGTCGTGTGCCGCGCGTAATTACACCATCATGAGAGATAATATGCTAACGAGACGAGCACTTTTAATGATATGTGTGAATCCTACTGTAAACGAGTTCCCGCGACGGCTGACTAATAGAAAACGGTACCGTATTGTCGCACGATCGTCGAGATCGATCTCGAGATCTCCAACAGTCGTGACCACTCGGCGAACGATATTTTTGACCGATTACGAACACCAGTTTAAGTTCGTGAAAGAATCTCTTGGAATTCCGAGTCACGATCAACGAAATATTCGGGAAGCTCTTTCCTTCGGGAAGAGAAAGCTAATAAAAGTGTCTCCGTGATAATTAGCTTTGCCAGAGAACGGTGGTCCTTTTAATTGTTATCGTTAAAACGACGAGGACCTCCCGTCGACGGAAAAAAAAAGATACGAGGGTCGAAATAATAGCGAGAGATAAAAGAAGGGCTGCTCTTACTTAAGGGACGTCCGTTTATGATTGAGGCTGTTCGTGCTTTAGTGGCTATTTAAAAACTCTGCTTTATTACGTCCCACCCGCTGGCATAGAAGATTTTTATAATCATTATCTTTCCTGCGCTCTAGTTGTCGGAGTCTGTTATTCTAGTTGTAGCTCGATATCACTCTCCTTCCCCCCGTCACGGGGGTAGCTTATAATTTTATGCGTCGTTCGGGTAAATGCTTCGTTCGAAAATATTTCGATGTTATTTAGGATTCTCCTCTCTTCCGTCCAATTTGAAAAAAAAAAAAAAAATACTACGGACAGCAGGAAAGAGGAGAATCTCAGATATAATCAACAGATGAAAATTATTCAAGTGTCCACGGTTACTCGTAACCAAGGAAAAAAACGAGAATCCCCTGGGCGTAAATACTCGAAAAAATATGTTAGTTCTCCTGCGGTAATGATTCCCGCGATGCAGGGAGACCTAGACAGAACTCACAATATCTGAAAGTGACGATCCCGTGCGAGGAAATTCCGTAGCACGTATGGCATACCTTTCCGCCGAACGGAGGTCGTCCGACATATAATAAGGAAGCGACCTCGAGCCACGTACCCGTGACCCTCGACGATCTTAAGGCACACGACTCACGCTCTTCGTCAACGACGTCACGGCAACTTAACATACGTTTGAACTCGACAATGCTCGGGTTAAATGATATTACATACGCATTCAACGGCTCGGACAACGCGAGCCCGCCGGGTTAAAGCGGAGATAAATCAGCGTAACGTTATTACGACTCATAGAAATCGTAGCCACTTCTGAATCCATTAAGGGCGCCACGATGTGCACGATGTTATTTCGTTGTGGAATCCTTCGGGCCAGGTGTAAAGACCTAGGGTCCAAGAGGTGAGATACTGCGAAGGAGGAAGAGGACGAGGGAAAGATAGAAGCGAAAGAGGTCGGTGGAGATCGGGAAGAAGGTTGACTGATCGTGAACGATTCGTCAGAAGGTTCCCATGAACGCAACAGCTAGGTCGAACCCCTTGAGTCTCATGCGCGTTCTCTACGCTAAGATGGTTCCGCGGGCGTACGTGGAATGAAGGCCCTTTGTCGTAAAGGTGAGTCAACCTGCACGGAATCGGGTCGTCCCTGACAATGGATTGATTTAGTGCACTTGTGTTTGAGGCGGCCCAGGAATGCCTTAGACAGATCTTAGCCGACCCTCGGCATGTACGTGCATATATCGGTACATAGGATCCCTTTCTGTATAGTCTTGTGTTGGCACATACAGCCGTGAAACGCATGCAAGGTAAGTGCGTTTAACCGAGCACGTGTACCGAACGCGGTGCTGTTCGTTCGTCTATTATGTATGGTAGCGCATCGCGTCGTTGATCGACGTGTCTGTGCCATCTCTCCACCTACGTTCTCTTTTCGAGCTCCGCTCAGAAGCTTCGAGGATTATCGTTCTATCGGATGCGCGGTCACGCACGTGCGTTTATGACGCGCCTCTCGCATGACTCCACCTGCAAATCCATGCCTCGTTCGGATTTGAAACGCGCCCGTACCTATCGTCCACGGCTGAACGAAGTGGAATCGATTAGCGCCACGTAACGCCGGGGTTTTGTAAGTTACTCGATCCGTAAGCCGATTTTAGAACTTCCTAGATTGTTGCTAGCAAGCCCGTTACATCGATCCGTGTATTGTTTTCGAAAAATCAACGCCTGGCTCTTGAGCTTTTGTTCGTTATAATAGTGTGTCAAGTGTGATGCTTTTTGATGGATACCTCTATTCATATCTTTTTTCAATAGCTACTTCGTCCACCGTTGTTTTTTCGTTCGCATTTCATTGTCGGATTTTTCAACTTCCTTTGTTTCGCGTTGACACCTACAATTTCTCGTCAACGCTGTCGCAGAATTATTAATTTCCATTTCGTTGTACAACGCTTTTTTTTTTTTTTTTGTATTCCGGTCTCGAATTTTTGACGAACCGACACGTGCAACCATCGTATTCCCCGAACTCGATGAACTTGGCTATTTGCATGAATGGAATTTGGAGAACAATGTTGGACAGCGACAGGTTGCAAAATTACATCGGCAAAAACACGATTTCTATTTTGTTGGTAACGGTGTTTAGGGGCAACGTTTCGTGTAAAATTACATCGGGTTCAATTATAAAAAAAAACAAAGTTTTCTACGCGTGAGTCCATCCAACTCGATAAAATATTCCCTCTTGTTTCTGCTTCGAACGAACTCTACTCCATTTTTCTAATTCGACTTAATTCGTACCTAAACGATCTAGCAAATCGCTCATCGCTACGCAAAGATTCATAATCCGCGTTGAATGGATGTTTCAAACGATGCGATTCCGTGTGGATTCTCCCCCTGATTTTTAAGTCGCCCACGACGCTGTGAGCGCACTGCACGTTCGTTTAAGCAAGCAGGAAGCTAAGGGCGGTTGAGGCGGATTAAGGGGCCGGTGAAGTGGTGCAACTTACGATCAGATTTCACGAATGAGCGCACCGTGGCTCTAGCTGACAGCTGGCGAAAAGTCTGTGCACTTTGCCGCGAAGAGAGGCAGGTTGCTCGAAGTTAATCCGTGTTTCGATTCTAAAAGCAGGACCCTCCTCCGGATCGAGGTCGATGATATTATTCGCCTTGGCTTTATTTCGGGACACGCTGCTGCCGATTAAAATTCACGTTACGAAGTGCCCTTGACTTTTAACGAAGCACTTCGTACCTCTTCACCGGTGCTGGACGAAACCGAGAACTTCGACTCGCGACTGTCGAATTTCTTCGAATATATTTTCTGTATCGTTGGTAGTCCCCTTAGAAACTTCATCTTCGCTTAAGATTATTTTTCTCGTTCAAATTTCTCTTGTTCATTTTTGCGAGTCGTTTGAACGATGTTTAAAGAACTTTGTTTTCAACCTTTGAGAAGCTTTTTCCTTTTTTATCAAAAGAACAGACAATTGGCTCGTGGAATGAGCAACGCGAACGGACAGTCGATCGTACATCACCGAGCGACAAAAGTCGCCTGTTTTTGCACGAGAGCCGCGCCCCATGAGGGATGATCTCGCTGCCCCAGCTATTGAAAAATGAATGGTTCATCGGTGCACTCAGCCGATCGGCTCGAAACACACGGGCTCGTTGTTTTATCAACGCCGTTGCTCTTCCTCCTCCATCAGTCCTCCGCCATAACAGTGCTGTCGGGAGACACATTTGCATTAGAACGGAAGAAACGAACGTAAGCTATTACGCGCGTGTTCGCGCGAGCTCGGGGAAACGAGCAGACAGGGAGGACGGAATAATTTCAGAAATAAATACGAGGAAGTATTCCCCGTAACGACGGGACGAAAGTACCGCGGCTGTCGGCGAGGACGTGAAACCATGGAGAACCGACCAATTTTCCGCGCAGTAAAAAATCTCTTTTCAGCCAATGGACGAGGGATAAAAATCGGAGACAAAGTGTCCGGCATGGCAAGGCGATGTGATTAGCAGGGGAGAAAAATGCACTACGGTGACATTATGCACACACGCGCGGTGCATGCTCGGTGTGAAGCATAAACCGAAGCATAAAACGGGCGAGCGAACGTAAAGCATAAAACACGAAATGCAACGCAATGCTCGGTGACAGATGCCGTTTATTAACACTGTGCATCGCAAACGTGTCTCTCTTCTGTTGTGTAGGAGCGAACACATCGGTGCACACGTGTGTATTTCCTCGTAGGGTGTACTCGACAAGTCGGCACGAAGTTGTATTTCGTTTAGCGCCAGCTATGAATTTCGTCGCTGGTCGTATTACCCTCGTTCTTTTTTTTTTTCATTTTTATTTCCCTGCTGACTTCGTTATTCATTTCGGTTGTCGACGTCGAAAACGTTCAGCCTCGACGAACCGGTGAGACTCTAAAGATCATCGTGAAGTTGTGTTAATTGATTAATTCTTTCTATTCTTTTTTTTTTTTTTTTTTTTCGTCGCTCAATTTCGGATCAATGGTTATTCGCGTGCACACTTTTTCTACGTTTTCCGTAGACACTGATTAACTGTTCGACGGAAAGCTTTCCCCGGGAAAGCATGACTGGCCGCTTTTTTGATCGTTCAGGTGCTTTTATACGGCGCATGCGATAAGCCAAAGTCTTGGGTCCGTTGAGAACGTCGGTAGTCCAAGAAATTGAGATGGATCGCCTTCGTTCGACCGTCGTATTACCAATCACGATGGCGTTTGAATTTATGAACCTCTACGTTTGTGGAACTTCCGTCCACGTCGAGCGACCCGTCGTAGAAATAGTTCCCTCTAAATTAGCCCTCCAACGGCAAGCAATATGTCTAGGAATGGTCTCTTAATGACACGAATTTATGTTTTTCCTTTATGGACTCCCATAAAGTTTTTTCTCCATCTGTTTCGACACGCTTGACTTTTTCTTGAAATATAGAAACAGTTTACTCGGAGCCCTTATATCTTTGTCATGGAAGTTTCGAAGTTCGTTCCTCTATTTATTGAATTACTTCTTTTTCGTGCTTCTTTGGGAAAGTTTCTGTACCTCAGAGGCGTTAACCATTCCATTACCGAAGAAGCTCTCATTATCTCCGACACGAATTAGCTTTCGAGGTGTTAAAGTATACAAAAGGCATCGCGGTGCATCTTGTATGAAGCAGTCGGTTAAAAATTAATCTCTATCTTCTTTAATCGATTCACGTCTTTCGCTCGTCCACTCGACAGATCTCTCTTTTTTTCTCCGTTCCTTCATCGCGACTATTTTACCATTCTCATTCGACTTGTTTAATCCCCAGCAAACGTAGCGGGGAATAACGATTGGATAAATATTAGTTCGCAACGGAGAATCGGTCAGCAGCGTGTACTCGTCGTAACGGACACATCGAAGCGCGTAATGGAATAACGCGGAAATTGTGTTTTAGATAGGAACGGTGAACCCGACACTCGAATTTACGGGTGTGAAATCATTGCTAGTCAGAGCTACAGACGGAGGGAAGATTTTCGTTATGTTGTTGGGGGTTCCGCGCGCCACCCTCGTTCCTACGACACGTGAATTAAATGCATTTTACACTCTGTTTCTCCGCAACCAAGAGAGGGTACCAGCCGACCCTCTAATGTCCGGTGACTCGGCAAAGTGCTAAGATGACCGGGGCATCAATCTTCACGCTTTCTCACTTTTTGTCAAAAGCCAAAGTCCGGGGATAAGTCTTCCTTTTTTGGTTCTCTTGTGTTCTCGCGAAAGACGTCTCGACTCCGACTAGAAACGCGTTCGTCGAGGAAAAAACGATGGTGAAAAAAAATGAGAGTAGCTACTCACGCCACGGGAACTCGTCGTTCCGTGGTTTCGAGCATCCTTGAGAAGCTTCCGGTCTCGAGACATTGAAAAATCATTCGCTTCCCACCCTTGGCGTGTTTGCGCGCCGCTTGGAGCGTGACGAATCGGAAAAAGTAGGCGCGTATGTTCTCCCTGAATGGTGTTCGACGATAACGTTTAACAGACAATATCGTGTTTTTCTGTTCGACAATTTCATCTCGCGCGTATGCTTGAAAACAATCCACCCGATAAAATTCCACGGAGTCTTTGTGCGAATTCGTTTCGTTCCTTCGGATTTCCATAGAACGAAATAGCTGAGACGCACTCCATTTTCAAGAACGAGTACCGCGACGCCCGGAGCTTCTTATTCCCGAGCTTTCTCGCGCTGTGTCGCGCATAAAATAAGTATTATGCAGAATACACCGAGGGTTTCGCTGGCTGTTGGTTTCACCCTTGGCGCGACTGCTGCTTCCCGAAGTCGCTCGGGCCAAAAACTAATAAGATCGAGTGAAATACGCGAGTCTTCCGGGCAATAGCCTCTGAAAGGGAGACGGTAGTAATCGCGAAGCAAGACGATCTTCGAATTCCTCTGCAAGATTCTCTTCCATGGGTAGGTCTGTGTACGCGTATGAAGAAAGACTTTTTCTTTTCTTCTCCCTTTTCATACGGTGTGCATAAGAAGATGCTATACCGAGGCAAGAAGAGTAAAAAGAAGACGATATTCATCGACACCGTCGCCTTGGTAAGGTCGTGGGATGTCAATAGGGGGAGGTATTGCGTTTTTAGCGGCGTAAAAAATCGCACCACCGACCGCGAACCGAGGCAATAAGTTTCGTTGGTTTATCGTCGACGCTTCCCTGAAAGCTGCAACGCCGAATCGTTGTAGCGACCGCACGTTCATGACTGACACGGAACCACCGGGTCGCGTCGTGTGGCATAGGTGCGAAAGACCACGGGGATATGCAAGAGGGAGGAACATCGGGTTATACGCACACTTCGAACCGTGTTCCGCTGCGTATATCACCTAGCGTTACGCATTATTTGTATCCGGAGGACCGACGAATGTTTTTCAAAGTCCACGCCGAAAAACGAGCAAAAAGGAGCGGCTGGTGTCGAGCACTGCATTCGGATACGGTGTGCCGCAAATCGTACTACTTCGGGATATTCTCTGACGTTTTTATGGCCCTACTTTCGAGAGCTTCTACGTGTCCTGGGTACACGGCGCGCGAAAGTAACGGCAGTAAATTGAAAATTGCTCTCTTTTGGCCCTCGGCGACGAATCCTGAGAATGGGTTTTTGCGGCTACGGCGACTGGGATTAAAACGAGGAGACAAATATTTGCCCTTGTGAGACACAGCGGGCCGGATAGAGCGGACAGAGGAGAAACGATAAATCTTGAACGATACGAAAGTTCACGCGAAGAATGAAACATTCGAGAATGGTCCGCCAGGAGGAATTAAGTATGAGCCGTATATGCGAGGCGCGGGAGCATTCGTTTGGGCGACGACCGCGAAGGGAAGACGGGCTTGGTTGGTCTGGCGGTTTCGCAAAGCAAATATTTTTCTCGCTTTACTACCGACGGTCGCGTCACTTTCACGAGCTACCAACGTTCGTTCGAGGAAAGAGGAGCAATATCGTAGAATGTAGCCAACAGTTTCGGTCTGTACGTTGCACTTGGGGCTAAGGAACTCGTACGCATTTCATCTTGACAGAGGATTTATCTCGAGTCCTTCCGGCTAGGATCGCGGGGTCGAATCGTAAAGCGCCGAAATTGCGGCTTTCAGCCTTTATTGCGAGCCGTATATTAAAATCTTTCTAATTAATTCTACGGACGGGAATATTTCATCGACGACACGCGAATAATAACTCGTAACTCTCGTCCGACCGAACCAGGTTTCTTTACTTGGAGACGATCGTCTCGATGAAATATTCATTTCAATTCGAAAATTGTCTCAAATCGTTCCATAAATTGAAACGAAACTTTTAATCTCATCTTGAGAAACCGCACCGTTCGTCGATGGTCCACTCGTCGCGGTAGCACGTGTTCTCAACGGTGTTTCGCGACGCTCGTTTTTTCTTTCCACACGGCGCGCGCGCGGCGGAGAAAGAAAAGGATTTGACGAATAATTAATAGTCGTACGGTCAGAGAGGTGGTCGCGCAAGTGGCGGTCCGACCGGAACGTACGGTAGCCAGTAATGCCGGTAGTCCTGACAGGACGAGGGGAGGCTGACCGCAAATTAATCCTCGAGAAAAATTCCGGCTGCTGTAATATTCTCTTTCGGCGGTGCTCTCGCGGCACTCCGCTTAAGAGTGCGAGCACGATAGAAGCGGACGCGCGAAGGAGACGAGACGTTCACAGAGAGACGCCGACGGAGGCGCGAGGCTTAATCGAAGTGCCGACCTTTAAAGGTGGCGAACGTGGTCCCGCGCCTGCTGCGACATTATTTATTTATTTACGCCACATTCAATTATGACCGCGAGACCGCAAAACTGATTGCACCGGCCACGGCGCGGACTAACGTGCCCGGGATTCGCGACGCTATTTGCATGCAAATTTTTTCCAGACACGATTCCATACGCGGAAGAATCCGGACCGTGACGAATCGAGACCGTATGCGAGGGCGAGGCACTCGGGACACCCGTGAGCGTACGGAAGAGGCGAGCGCGACACGACGATTACCTCTTCTCACCTTCGACCTCCGTTTCTCGTCACCTTCCTTCGCGTCGACGCGGCTTGACGTTCTTTATTGCCGCCAACTTGCCACTCTTAGGCCCGTAATCGTGTCTTTTTGAATTATTAACTCCTAACTCTTTACTGCGCGCCATAACTTGGGCCGAGCTACGATGCACCGTCGGGATTGTTTGTTACTTCCGACCGTGGAAATAATTCTCCCCGGTGAAATACGGTGCGTTCTCCTTGCCTGCGTATCATTACATAATGCAACGAACCGTCGACATTCTTCTCGATGTTTCTTTAACGCTTTCTTCTTTCCACGCTGTTCCCGCTCTCGATATCTATGGCCGTTGTAGCAATCGGAAAAGAGAATACAGAGGATATCAAACGGGGAAGTGAATCACAAGGTATTCCAAGGAACGTACAAGTGATACGTGCTCGAAGCTTCTTTCGGAAGCCGAACAGTTGTATACTCGCCTACAAAAGGCACGCCGTGGGCGTATTCGAGGTCCCTTCGTCAAATAAAATTGATAATACAAGAAAGATCTGGCTCGACGGGCCACCACCCGGGGCGTAAGATGCCGCTGACAATAATCTCGTTGTAAACATTTCGTAACAACATAATTGCTTGTTCGGTATCGGGTGTGCGCTCTTCAGCGCTCGGTCTCTCTTCATCTTTGCGCTTGGTCGAGAAAGAAGCGCCGGGGGTCCTTTTAAATTGGCGACTTTTTCGGTCAACAATCGACCCTTCCGGAAGGTCGGTAGCAACCGCCCGCCTCGTCTGCTCGATTCTCGGCCGTGAACAACCCTATAGACACCCTACGGCTACGCTATAATGGTCACGGAGTAAGGGCTGAAAAGAAACCGCCCTCCAACCTCTATACCTATATACATTGTACCGATTCGATGTATATAGCGCGCGCGTCTGCGAATAGAATTTAACTTTCACCGAATCTTCAAAGGGACTCGGATCTTCGTGGTTTAAGGTGAGATTTTGCGTTTCTCCGCTTCTCTTTTATTCTCTCCCCGCATTTTTTTTCTTTTTTTTCTTTTTTTTCTTTTTTTCTGGTTAGGGCGACGATCCTTCGAAAACGAACTGCTGCTTGTTTGTTACAAATGTACGCGGTTGACTCGACGCTTCTCCCTTTTCGCGGTTGAGACAGTATTAAAGCTTTTCGCCAGTAGAAAGGTTTCACGCCCGTACTCGTGCTCTTGTTAAGTTCCTACGAGCTCAGCTTTTTCGTTTGATGCTTGACGAAAAGTTCGATCAAAGATAAATGGAAGAATCGTTCGATTGCGTGGCATCGCGAAAAATGTTCGCTTATGCACGACCCGCACCGTAGCCTGTCGATTTTTGACAGATGGAAGATGGTCAACGCCCTGACTGCAGCACGTGTTCTCAGCACGTGCCTGTCCAAGGGTGTGAAAGTAAATTTCGATTAACTGCAGTGTCACGCGTAATGCGTGATGCTTGTAGCCTAGCAAACTAGGGTAAATATCGTTCCAATTGCACTCAGCCTTATAATACACCCTTAATATCGAGACGCTTCGTCTGGACGCGAAGCACAGGAGGGACTCTCCAAACAAATATCGTTCACCGCCAACGGAAGCAGAAATTTCTCGGTATCAATTTTTATGTTACGCTCCCCGTTCTTCTATCTTCGAAGAAAAGTTCATTTTCCATTCCGCGGGTGGCTCTCATCGGTCAAAAGTCGAGATCTCTTCGCGCTCGTTCCTCTTCCCGACGTTTTACCATTTTCCATCGTGCGCGGTCGGGACGTGAACGTCTTATCGCGTTCTCGATAAGAGAAAGACTCGCTTCGATCCGTCTTTTTCTTTCTTTCGGCTTCTCCTTGGAGTCTCCATGGGATTCGTGATGGCACGTACACGTGGAACGTCAAATTTCGAAATTTAAATCTCTCCAGAGAGGAGACAGAGCGAACGAGGTAGAGGAAGAAAAAGAAAAAGGATAGGAGGGAAGAGAGCGAGGTCCACTGCGATATTATTATGGCCACTCTCTCCTGTTCCTCGTATTACTTTTAAACTTCCGACGATATATCACGAGTGGAACGGGCAGCGGTCAGTTTCTGCATGGATATCGCACGGACAAGGGCTCCCTATAAAATACGTCCGAGCCATTAATCCCGAATAGAAGGAAAATATTCAGCTCGACGCTGAACGACCACGCCGCGGACCTTAATATGAATACAAAAGCAATATAATTTCGTGTCTATTATTTATCGTCGCGTCGTTTGCGGGCGCAAAAGCATTTCGAGCGAGACGACAGGGAGAGAGGAGCGGTTAGTTTCGTTGTTGCCTTCGTGTCGAGCGTAGTGGTGCATTTCGAATGCGTCAAAGGGCCGTTTTGCACCCACTTTGTCGATGACGCTGTCGCAAACCGTAAAAGGGATTAACACCTTGCTGGTGTAATCGTCGATCGACCCTTTATTTCGCGTTTTATCGCGCTGGAAGCGATGCACAACGGTTTGATTGCAAACAAACGCAGCCACGAGTTGTTCGCTCGTAACCCCGTTGTTTATGCATTCTTTTGGTAAATTTGTTTGTATTTCGATGCACCGTTCGTTACATCAAAGCACGCGGAAATTGAGGGACGTGTGAAAAATTGTACGCTCTCCTTGTCACTTGCTCCCGCTTTTCGCATATTTACTTGTCAACCTTGTGGACGGTAATGAAATTTTCCCTGACACGCTATGATAAATTTCGGCTATGCATAATGGAGACGTTTTACAGCGTCACGGGCTCGTTGTAACGCTGAAAACATCACACGAATTCAAATTCCAGCGTTTCCCACAAATTGACTGCAATTCGACGCGAATCAATCCGAAATAATGAGTGGCACCAGAAGGGTTAAAACGCGATTCATTATCTGCTTCTCCCATTTTATGTTCTTCTTCCGTGGAAATTAACGTATTATCATAATTTAGTACCGAACATTGTAATATTCGAGTGGTAAATTTATCTCGTACCTTTTTGAAATTCGTGACTGATTAAAATGGCCATCGACGGAATATCAAAGTTAACATGGAATAAAGTACGTAACGATGATTCGGAATAGACAGCATAAAATATGTAGAAGCGATAATCTGTGAGATAATTCTGTCCTTTTTCACCCATTCCGATTCATTCCTGTTAAACAAGTGTTAATAAAGATGTTTCCGATACTGTATAAATCCACGACGTTAGCTATTTCACGAGCTATTTCACTATCGTTTCCAAGAAACCCCAAGCACTTTCCTGTTTTCACCATACATGGTGAAAGTCTCCATATCGCTGGCGTCGATTTTCCTCGTAGACGTCGCCATTTCCGGAACGGGTATCGACATTATCGCGCCAGATCGGGGCAATAACCATCTCAAGCCATCGTTGGTCACCGATTTTCGTCAGCAACCATTCCGTCCATCGCAGGCTATTCGCGCAATTTTCTTGTCGCAATTACTAGAAGACCGTCGGTGATTTCGGAACGATCCCCTCTCTCCCTTTCGCCTCTCATCCTAAATACCACACCGTACCTCCCGCGGGTACCTACGAGGGTGCTGAAGATAACTAATCCCTGTTACCGTCGGCGTTACGTTTTACGTTGATTGCGTCAACCCTTCCTCCCAGTGTCGTTGGACAGGTCGTCACACTTATCTCCCACAGAGTGGGACGACTCCCGGTGCTTTTAGCCTCGGATATTCACGCCCAGGCAGCCGGGGATTGTCGTGCCGACGTGCTTGTTAACAACATTGTTAATTTCGGTTCGAGACAGCCGCTTTAACGCCCGATTCTGATTAGGAGGCTCGCGTGACGCTGGATTAGAATTGGCAATTTCGTGAGCTCGTTGTTTCACGCGACGAGATGAGAGCGGTATTCGTCGACCGAACCGTGAATTCGTGTCGTAAGGAGTGCAATATTCGAGGGTGTATGTACTTGTCGCGTATTCCAGGGTATTTGCTGGAATCACGCGCCATTGGCTTTTTGGATTAATCGTAGGGAATTAGATCGGTCGATCGTTGATCACCAAACAGGGCCTTTGTTGTCTAATCGCCTGGAGGCTGCTCAGGTATCCTGAGTATGCCATGTGTGCGTATCGACACACGTCCGCCCGAAGGGCAAGCCTGTTTCTGTCACCGGTGTCCAGGCTAATTACCATTTCCATGCTCGAATAAATTAATAAAGTCCAGAGTCGGCTGTCGTCGACACGTTTGTCGATCGCACCGGAATTATTCGTGCGCGATTTGAAAAAAAAAGACTCGGTTCTCACTGTCTCAGTCTGTGAAATTACCGCGCGGAGAGTCACGTGGTCGTGATTAATGCGACGAGGCACAATATTGGCAGCATTGATCACGTTAATATGCAAAGCAAATGCATCGACAGCTATTCTCGCGGACGGGATTGCACGCATTAACATCGGAATTGTTCGGGATCGTCTCGCGAAACTATCTTAATCTTGATCAGATGGGATTCAGTCGGAAAGAGGACGGATGAAAAATGATTCGGTCGTCCACTGCGTGCTTTTCCGTCGTTAGAAATACGGCGAAGTCAATCACGTCGAGACTAGATCGCGCGCTGGCCCTTCCGGCGATGTCGGGACATTAATTGGACAGCAATTAATCCGAGAGAAAGAGAGTCGTGGTACGTGCGAGCAACGTTACAAATGACACATCATTGCGCCTCGAGGACGATCCATTAAGCTTTTTCTTAAGCGGCGTCATTAGTCCCAACGCCTTTCTTTATCAAAGCGTTCCTTTTTGTGCGCGTATTACAGCACTTCCCCTTAGATAGCCCGAAAACCCGGAAAAGCTTCATTCCAAAAGACAGTGAACTTCTGTCAGTTTTCTCATCTCGTACGATCCCTTTTGTCCGTGCAAAATACAGGGTGTCATGTACATAATCGGTGGTATAACCGGCCAGAGGGTGATTCAAAGCGAGATAATAAACTGCAAATATTGAATAGAATATTTTATAATTGTAACTATTCAAGAACGATGGTACATGTCGCGAAACAAAGCAACGATTCACCTTCCTTTTTTGAACTCGTTTCATTTGTCGCTTAAATTTCGTCTCAGAGGTAGTCATGCGTCATTTATTCACGGATGAGTTAACTCCAAAAGCAGCGGAACGTACTCCCGTTTCGTCTTTTCGTCCTTCTGTTCTTCCGGTTTTCCGTTTAAGCTTTATTTCGCAAGACACTGTTCGCCTGTTTACTCGCGTGCATCTCTCGACAGTACGTTGCTCCTCTGTAAGCGCCAAAATGCATCTCGTCTCTCCTACCGTTTTCCCCTCTTCCGTTCTTTCTTCGTTCTTTCGTTGAAAAGAGTCCCGCGCTTTCAATCGACTCTCTCGAACACTCGGACTCCGCGTCTACGCGCTGCGAGTACACGAATATAGGTGGAAAGGCGAGACTTTCGCCGAAGGCGGAGCCACGGCAATCCTTTCAAATCCTTTTAACTCCATTCTTCTAATTTTATGCTCGCCGGCGCGGATGCCATTTTTACGAGTGTCTCGAGGCGTTCGTTTCGTCAAATCTACGAGGACATCTTTTTCCTGGCCACCTATTACCGCGTGGATTTATTTCCTCTCATAAGTGAATTACACGAAAAATTTCACGCGGATGAATACTCCTGCATAAACGTTTACACGGGATCATTCTTCCAAAAAGAGCGTCAGTTCGTGTTTCACGAGGCGTGTATTGGAAAATATGTTCTTCGTACCCGTTCGATCGGCGCTTCGTTTCGATCGTAAATGTCAAGGGGCGAGCGTTAATCCGGTTTATTGGTAATTTGGCTCAAATATCACGGGAAAACTTGCATCTGTTACATTAACACGTTCGGGTAACGCTCTAACGGCGTTACAGAGGAATATACGCGTTGCCAACTCGAATATTGGCTTTTACACCTGCTGTTCCCTCTCTGCAACGAATTATTAAATTGATACACGTAGAACGATGTAATTCACGCGTGTCGGCATCGTCGAATGTAATCGACACGAGGTGAAATTGTATTGCGTCCACTCGGCATCGAGAGTACATAGAAGGTAATCCAATTAAAAGCGAAATTCGCCAAGTAACGCCGATAAAATTTTCATTCCGTCAGCCTGTGTAACGCGACCGGACGGGTGAACGCGGATCACTGTGATACTTTAATAGGTATTTAGTTTGTTTCACTCCTGTGTGTTCTCTCGGTTTGGAGTTTCGTGGAAAAATCCTGGTCGCTCCAACCAGGACGGACGTGAATGAATTCGTCATTAGATTCACGGACACTGAACAGGTTTTACTTTAGCGCTCGCTCCAACATGTTCCATCCTATTCGTTTAGGATTAGGCCACGTCCATTGGATTTACCAAGTCTTTCCAGCAGTGCGGCAAATCCTGTATTCCGGCTAACGATGATTCGATATAGAACCGTCGCCGTCCTTGCTACGGAGATTGGTCAATCGTGTTATCATAATATTTTTGCGATTATCCGAGATTCTGGCTGTTCTACGATTTCTCTCCGCGCAAGAAGACTTGCGAGCAATTATTTTCGAATAAAATTATTCCAGGACGAGACACGAAACTTGGACAATCGCGTTAACGGAGAAAATTTCTGTGGCCCGTGGCGCGCACGGTTGGAAAACAAAGTGAATCAAGCTAGTTGAACGCGTATCCGTGGATGTAACTCGTTATAAGCTTATCTCGTTCGCTAAATTAAAACTTGGATAATTGGCTAGACCGTTGCAGTTCTGAGCTAACCTAGTATAGCGACGGTAATTAAGATACCCTAGGAGAAATTTATTTTCCAGTTTGCGCGAACGAAATCAATTCAGGAAGGAACTCGTTCGTCCCTTATTCCAGGAACTAGCTGTGGAAAATGTGAGACGAGAGGAACTGCGATAACTATACGATCGAAGCGTCGATAATGATTCCCGATAACGATCTAACTTCGCGCAGGACGTTCGACGTTGTTTAAAACATTTTCACACGACGACACCGAGGTCGGCGGTGGCGTTTTGAATTCCTCGAGGGATGATCGCGCTTTGATGAGGGTGAGAACGCCCCGGGGGTTAACTCGTATTTCACGTGAGGCTTGTTGTCGGGTGATAGGCATTAAAATGGCGAACGGCGCATCGATCAAAGGCCTGACAGATTTTAGATTGCTCTCTCGCGCGCACGCGGTGGCCGTCGCGTCGTTTCGACGTTTTCGTGGCCCCGGACCATGCCGGCCCTGACACCGGCGACGCAAGGGGGAACCCGTTACGAGATTTCATTGCACGGAGAAATTCTCTACGCCATATCCATCGCGAGAGATATTTGTATGACGGATCGTCGTTCGACTATTTAAATTCGAGAGAACCGGAATGGTTTTGCAGCCGTGGCGCGATATCGAGTAGATGAAACTGTCACGATACGTTACGCGGGTATTCGGAAAGGACAAAAAAAAAAATATATAATCCATCGCGTGGATAGGCGGTAGACCAGTGGTTGTTGGATATTCCAAAGGTAAATTAAATTTGGACCCAACCGGCGATGATTGCGCGAGGAAATGCGACAAACGCGACATGTTTTACGATACACGTCGGTTTTGAATATGAGAATTCGACGTCCACTGTTCGGACGGCCGAATCAATTCACCGATTTGGTATTTACTCCTTCCAGACGACCGGCCGTTGCGAGACTGACCGAGGGGTTCGGATGGCATGCTATTATCATGCGTGACTATTGTTGAACAGAGAGTTACCTCAGTCCTTTGAGCCCCGGTCCGATATGAGCATATTTGAACTCACGCACGCGGTGGCTGGTCCATCGATGCGGCACGCTCTGGCATTCTGCCTACGAGGTGTTTGAATTTAATCAACTCGCTCATGCGTTCGAGATACGTTCGTCGCGCTAACTCGTACTCAAAGCCCGATCAACATCAAATACCATTATGCTAGTGGTTGTCATAGATCACTGCTTATCCTCTCGGAGCAGCGGAGGGACGAACGGAATGCTTTCGCTGGATTCGAACGAAACTCTCGAGAATAAAAATGAGCGTAATCAACTTGTAAAATTGATCGTTGCTAACGAAACGCAAGCGAATTCATCCCTTCGACTCGTGCCGGTCGAATGTTTAATTTTTCATCGCCAGAACCGGTAATCGTAGCGCGAATTAAAAGTCGCCGACTCCTCTCCCCTAAGGAAGTATCGCGCACGGTGACAGATAAGCTTTTTCTATCTTTGCTCCATTGTCGGAGAGCTGCAGCGGAAACATTGACTGATCGGCGAGACACCCTTAGAATATATAATTACTAACCCCCTCGGTTGGTACATCCCAGCCTCCTCTTTCTTCCTCCTTTCTCCGCGACCCGCACAGCTCGAGCTGCTGGTTGCTACAACACCCCACTAATAGGGGATGACTGTAGCGTGACGTCACCGGGAGGAAGAGAACGAGAAGAAACGAGCGAGGGCGAGAAAGAGAGGAGCCGCGTGATTGATTGGCCCATTCAAATGCTTATGAACGACCAACGTAAGAGAGTCAGAAGTTCGTTGGTAGCTGATTGGCCTGCCGACCTACACCGAGAGAGGATCGCTGCTCGATCAGTCTTTCGATTGTCATACGCGAAGATAAATAAATTATTGTCCGAAGATGTCGATCCTAATGGAAGGCGGTTAGTGAGCGACATACGTCATTTCTGGCGGTACAAAGGAAACATTTAAGGTGGCAAACAATCGTTCAAACGATAACGGACGGGGTTGCGCAGCGTTTCGATGTTGTACAAATCAATAAGAGTCTCTCCAGGCTTTTCCATAATGTATGATTTTACATTTAGTACCTTGGTATTTTACCAAACACATCGACGATCGATTAGTTTGACAAATTACACAGATATAAATATTTCTCGTACACGAATCGATTTTTATTATCAGCCTAACAAGTTGGGATTGATACTTTCTGGCCGCATAAGATGCAACGCGTCGTGTATTTCATTTGCGCGCGGAAAATATTATCGGGGAAGAAACGAGATGTGGTTATTTTCACGTATTTGCAATCGTTTATCAGCGTCGATCGTGGGTTGCGAATAGTTTTTCGAATGCATCGGAGAGGGAAAGGGGGTTTGATTAATTAATCCATCTCACAGAGTAGAAACGAGATCGGGCTAAACCCAGCTCGGCTGTATGGAATTTCGGTTTGAATGAATATTGGTAGCTACAAACAGCGGGGGTCTTCAGCTTTCATGAAAGGGAATCAATATTCCGTGTCCACGGATTGACGTGAAATATTTTTTGATATTAGCGCTTATTACCTGCAGCCGAATAGGTTTAACCATCAGCGGAAAATGGAAGAGTTTCATTCTCGTTCGAGTACACGCGCGCACCCCTTTTTACGAATAGCCTTTTAACGCGTCCACCCTGGCCATTTATCCGGGCCTCGATTATTCTTGTACAACGGAGGAACACGCATCACCGATATCAATGATATCTTGAATAATTAAGGACTTTAATTTATCTAAAAACTTTGTTATTCATTCTATCGCAAAACACAAATATCGCTCTAATCGATCGATACTTTGTATCGATTTGTCACGAATCGTTCATAGTTTCTGCTGGATTAATTCGGACGTCGGATAAATCAATCGTGGACGTATACCCGATGAAACGAAAAAAACTCTCTCTCTCTCCCACGGACTCACCTTATCGACTTACCAACCCCACGGTAATACGACCGATAATCTATCTAATCCTTCAAGCGGTTTCCCGAGCAGAAAAAGTTTTTTCATCCTTGTTCCGGTTGCTTCATAAACGGCGTGAAGTTTTCCCGTGAAATTGGGTCGGCCAGGACCTCGTCGAGAAGGGTGGATCGTATTTTATCCCCTGTCCCGCGTTTCCTCTCTTTTTTTTTCTCCGATCGTGTAAAAAATGCAATGGACGTTAAGCAGTCGTCGGGATGGGCGATGGTCCGCGAACGATGGACGAATGTTCACGGAAGCGTGAATGATCGAGGACTGAACGATTCACGATTATTCCGAAATTTGGTTACGCGCAATACGATTTTCTCCGGTTTCGTTCACTGTTCTTCCGTGGACAGGGACAGAGATCCTGTTATTTACTTCGGTAATCTCGTATGACGGATCGCCACCCTCCCCCGTCTTCTTTCTTCTGTCTCCAGGGGTTGATACGAATTTACTTAGAGGGCTGATTTTCCCGCCAGTAGTTTTCTGTCCTGACTCGACCGGTCATTTGTCCCGACCTTATCGCACCCCGGGGACTGGCCGAAGGATATCCCGTCCGGTTCGTGGCTTGTACTGGATGTTAGATGCATTTCCAAGTGGCTGTCCTTCCGTACACCTCGGGGAAAATAAAACGGACCACGGATAAAACGAGACAGCGTTTATGACTTTAAATCTATCGCGTNATGATATCTTGAATAATTAAGGACTTTAATTTATCTAAAAACTTTGTTATTCATTCTATCGCAAAACACAAATATCGCTCTAATCGATCGATACTTTGTATCGATTTGTCACGAATCGTTCATAGTTTCTGCTGGATTAATTCGGACGTCGGATAAATCAATCGTGGACGTATACCCGATGAAACGAAAAAAACTCTCTCTCTCTCCCACGGACTCACCTTATCGACTTACCAACCCCACGGTAATACGACCGATAATCTATCTAATCCTTCAAGCGGTTTCCCGAGCAGAAAAAGTTTTTTCATCCTTGTTCCGGTTGCTTCATAAACGGCGTGAAGTTTTCCCGTGAAATTGGGTCGGCCAGGACCTCGTCGAGAAGGGTGGATCGTATTTTATCCCCTGTCCCGCGTTTCCTCTCTTTTTTTTTCTCCGATCGTGTAAAAAATGCAATGGACGTTAAGCAGTCGTCGGGATGGGCGATGGTCCGCGAACGATGGACGAATGTTCACGGAAGCGTGAATGATCGAGGACTGAACGATTCACGATTATTCCGAAATTTGGTTACGCGCAATACGATTTTCTCCGGTTTCGTTCACTGTTCTTCCGTGGACAGGGACAGAGATCCTGTTATTTACTTCGGTAATCTCGTATGACGGATCGCCACCCTCCCCCGTCTTCTTTCTTCTGTCTCCAGGGGTTGATACGAATTTACTTAGAGGGCTGATTTTCCCGCCAGTAGTTTTCTGTCCTGACTCGACCGGTCATTTGTCCCGACCTTATCGCACCCCGGGGACTGGCCGAAGGATATCCCGTCCGGTTCGTGGCTTGTACTGGATGTTAGATGCATTTCCAAGTGGCTGTCCTTCCGTACACCTCGGGGAAAATAAAACGGACCACGGATAAAACGAGACAGCGTTTATGACTTTAAATCTATCGCGTTTGACGAATCGTAAAACGCTTTGAGATTTATACGGCACCGTTTTACGGTCTATTAGCGCAAATAAGGAATCTCAGTCGTACCGTTTCTCCTCGTAAACGAAGAATCCTTCTCATCGCTTTCAGTTATTCGACCCTCCCGTTGAAAGTTGATCGTTGAAGGCGAATTAACACTCGCTTGTGTGCGATTCGTGTTACGCTAAATTTTTTCCGCTCACGTATACCGCCATCGCGGTCCAGGGAATGTTTCTAAAGGGCTGAGGGTTGTTTGGCAATGTTACGGTAAATAGGTGTTAATGCGAAGCATCTTCAGCAGGGGTGAGGTTTCGACGAGTTCGGGGTGCACCCTGCGACGAGATTGTAAAGGACGACCATCAGGGCGGACAATGTATTAAGTACCAGAGGGACACCATTCACGGGGGATTACCTTAAACGCACGAGCAGGTCCCATTGTCTAAACTGATGGTCCAATCCAACTGGTGGAGCACTAACTGAATTCTCCGTCACCTCGTCGACTGGAAGAGCTATCTTGACCGATTGGATACTCCACACCTCTCTCTCTCTCTCTCTCTCCTTGTCGGTTTGCACGAAATGTGTCTCCTTGAGATCTCTGGCTCTTCTCTCTATCAATACGTCGCTACGTGTACACACTGTTTGCAATCTAGTTTAATGGCGGCTTGCAAATTGGTTCAGATTTAACTGGAATTTTATTGCGTGCAATAATTACGCAGTCGTCTCCGTTAACGACCGACATAAAACGTCTCCAACCTTACAAGAATGTCTTCGTTTTAAGAATCTTGCCGTAACAGTGACGTAATGTGCATAACTAACACGCTGGCTGGCAATAAATTTATCTGTAATTACTGATAGCACACCGGTCTAACGATGATGCAAATTATGAATGTAATTCATTACGTGTCGGTAATCGAAGGCTGCGGAGGCTGAAAATAGTCTCGAGGACACGAATACTACGTTGTTTATATATTCTAATCTACGAGCAGCTCGCAGAAACCGTTTTTGTTGCGAGGCTTTGACCCGATGTCTTTCTGTCCTCGTTTTGTTTACGTATCGCACTTGTCAGTCACGTTTCGCTCCTCGTTTCGGTAACGTCGCGTGCGTCGTCGTATAGCATCGGCTCGAATAAAATGTTTCGCGAAGCGGTGTTGCGTCGCCTCGGCTTATTCAAGTGGCGTCGGTAACTGCATCGTTTGTACAACTACCTCCGTACGCTGCACTCCACGCAAGATTAAACATGGTAAGAATGCATGGAAAGATAGTTATCTAACCTACAGACTCGTTGAACTTGAAACGCTTCGATTAATTCAGTTTATCGAGTTTATCCGCGAGATATTACCGTCAAAGTCAATAACATCGTCTCCCAACATGCCGGTTTAACGTGGAGCGGCGTTGCCGGACGGTTAAATAATTACGTACACTCGATTGGAGTTGGTCATTGACGATTCTTCGTGCAAACAACGTGCCCCTCCTCCCCCTCCTCCTCCGCCTACCATCTCCGGAGCCTCTATCCGCTCGAGAATCTAATCAAACATTTATGCTAAATCACGAAACAATCCGCACGGAATCAGCAAATAAAAGGGCCCGTAGCCCCATTTCGCCGCCCTTAAAGCCCTCGCCTGGTCATTTGACTCTCCTATTTACTCGTGCTCGACGGACAAAAAGTTGATGGACATTCCGCGCTGGACAAAAGGCTCTGGATTGAGCAAAAGTGGGAGGGGGGCCGGACCAAAGAGGAACCAGAGAGGCCAGTGGCAGTATGTAAATTCTTAGGGTTAGCCAGAGCCAGACACAGAGCTGGCTTTGGGGCGAATTTGCATGGGCCGCGCGTTTGCGGCGACAACTACCTTCGCCAAGGTCCTTCTGATTGCCCTCGTTTATTAAGATTAACTTTTCTCTCGTGTAATCTCGGTGCGCGCTGAGCTCGGTCCGTTCATGCCACCGATTCGCCCATTGTTTTCTCCAAGATTCCGATTACAAGGAAATCGCCCTCGATTTACCCGCCTTCACCTCGATCCGTTGAATACCTTATCCGATACACCATCGATCGAAACACGTTCACCTTATTAATGAGGAATAATTATTCCCCGACGAGGAATATAACATTTTACTGCCGCATGAAAACTAGTTATCGCGATGTATGGCCGTATAAAATGCGATGCGGAACGGTCGCAAAAAGTGATACGGCTTGGCTCCTATCCGAACGGCACACACAGCTAACATTAAGTGTTGTAAAAGCAGCCCGTTGTAATAGCTAGTTTTATGCATACTTGCGTGGCGGTTGTCGGGACTTCTTGCATCATTAACGGGTAATAAGAAAATTGTGCGCAGGTAACCGTAGACCCAATGTAACTGAAAGTAACAATTAAGTTCTGACATTATTAGTACTCTTTTTCAATAAGTGTGTGCGATTCACGCGTACACAAGCACGCTTCGATCGTGTGCACGCCAACCCGAACCGTTCTTGCACGATTCACGCTTTTTCCTAGAAACTCGGAAATTTGCGCCTCAACGTAATTGGCACGCGTATGCAGGCTCGATTGCGTTATCGCCTTTCTTCTTGGTACTCGTGCACGATACTGTGTCGATGATGTAGCATTCTGCTGTTTCAACAATATTACTGTTGCACGCTTTCAAATTCGTACATGTGTTATTTCTATCGTACTGTTTCTCCGTTAAATCGTTCCTCCTTTTTTTTCTTTTATCAATATTTATTCGAGTTTAATTACACTCACGAATCGTTCCCTACGCGTTGCAAAACGAACGATGAGTATCGAGTCAGCGACCCTCTTAATCTGGAAAGTCACCCTGTTATATAATACAACGGTTGATTACATCGGGCATACTCACACCCCCGGGCAGAAATAGAGTCCGCGTCATTTATCAAACTCGATGCCACCCGCTTCTTCTCTCTTTTCACTCTCCTCGTCGCGACCGTGAGCGCCGTTTTCGCGCGTTGCAATTTGTATTACGCGCCGTTCCATCTTTCTCTTGCCCTCCCCTGTTGGCGAGGATCGATTCTGCCAACCGATATACGAACGATGACATCGGGGAGCCAGCAACGAGAATCTTCCTCGAGACATCATCATTCTATTTCCGTGCGACTCGTCGTCTATCTGTCGTGCTCGGAATTCAGCAGCCACGATACCGGTACAATCGATTTCCTCCGCGAGATATGCGCGAACGAGGGAGGAGAAAATGGAAATTACGTGCGTGGTTACATTTGTTTCTTCGGCTTTCCTTGTTTGCGTCGAACTCCTTGGTTTTTCGGTTGTCCTGCCTAACGATCTGTCAACGATGATGTATGGACCGTATCGTTTCCTCGATGCAGAGGATGTCACTTGTGATTCGATAACCTGGAATATTTTTGTTGATTTTGATTGACGTTCTTTCCCCCCCATGATATTAAGATTATTGATAGGAAAGTAAATTTATTTCTCGAGTAAACGAGACTGTTTCCATTAAAGCGAATGGTAATTACCAGTGTCAGAGTATTAGTCCGGGGACATTTCTATTTAGTACAATGCAAGCAATAAGCATGTAATGGGCTGTTCAGCCAACATGTCGCAGCTCCACCCTCGCCCCATATTCTAATGGAACGTCGCCTAATAATGGTGGTAATTTAGTTGTTAAGAAGCCCGCATATTTTCTCCGTTTAATATATCCTCAATGAAAAATGGACTGATAACATGATTCCTGGCAATAAGCTCGCCTACTCGAACCGATCTTCTTCCTGTGGTCTGAAACTTCACCCTATCGTACGTATAAATTCCACGTCGCTAATTCGATGAACCTAACGCTCTTAGCGGTGCGATACAATAACGGTACTTTATATAAATGGGAATACACGTTCCGACTGTATTATGCAAAGTCGGCGACAACTAAGCGACGACGAGCAACGCTTGCCACTTGATCGGCCTTTCTACGACGGGGATGTTCCCCCAGGACGTGGCGCGCGTCGGAGTTTTCGAGACTGTAAGTTCCGTAAGCGCATGAAACGATGGAGCGATGCATCCAAATGCGTTTTAGCGCGGATCAAATGCATTACGCGTATAGCGGACAGAGACCGCAGGCATACACGGAGCTTATAGGTTGCATGCGGAAAGGATTATGCAGCAGTTGGAAAATTATTGACGCGGTGACGCAGGAAAAATCTAAACGAACCGCGACATCGTTTGTACGGTCGCCGATGAAACGATTTAAACTGTCATTACCTGTCGATCAAAGAAAGGAATCCGATCGATGATCACACTCGTACATCAGATTTGTCAGGAACAATAGGAGGGATGAACGCACGGGCGCACACGGATGCCGGATCAAGACTTAATAACGACTCGACGCCGGATTTCGGCTCTACAACGAAATTTAGGAATACCATCATCGGTCTCTTTGTACAGGGAAAACAATGGCTTGCTTTTTTGCGATTCGTACCGCTCAATTTTTCGCCAAGCTCGCGCTAGCTAGCGTGTGCGCTACAATGGCTGCCGCCATGAAAGCATCGAGTCGTCTCTTTTGTTACGCTTTAATTGTTTCGTGTATTTTTTCATTAGAGCTGCTTTCTTCGTTGCTTTTTTTCATCCCTCTTTGTTTGCCTTTTGAAAAATATTTTTCGATTCAAGTTCTTTTCAACGAATCCAATCTTTTCGCTTTCATATCGTGAAAATTCGATTCCTGTCATCGAGTCGAGGTATTTAACTAAAGACTTTGTTTACGAGAAAGTTGCCGGTAAGAAGGTGGACGGGAAGGATTCGGAACGAAGAGAAAAAAGGAACAGAGTCGTAAAAATTGGTGAGCTCTCAACAGGGAGGAACCTCGAACGGCCTCGGGGAGGTGCTAAAATCTGGGGCATAAACACTGACCGCGACATAAAATGAGACTCCAAGTATTGAATCGTCCTTTCGGTCCTCTTCTTTTTTTCTCCTATTCCTCTCCGCTGATTCTCTCGCTGGTCGGCATAAATCACTGCCGCCTTCGTATTTATATTCATAGGCGCGTTGAGGAAGATTGAAGAGCTGCGGGCCCGCTGGGAATTGCTCGTAAAATCCGTTAGATTGTAAAATATTGTTGCGACGAACCGAAAAGGCCGACCATCTTCCGCCGGATGTAGAAGGTTACGCGAGGAGATCGGCTGTGTGTACACGGAGGCATTGTGCGGTTGTGTTGGACTTTCTTCGAACGGTATTTCTCGAAACTAATAACGAGAACCGGGAACGATTACAGCGAGATATATGGTACACTTTAAACGACACTTTGACATGAAATTTTTACAACTTGGCGTGTCGCGCGACGTATTAAATACTTCATAAAGTACACGTGTGCATCCGCGTTTTGCGGTGAGCCTCTTTTACGCGACCAGCAAGGGGTTGTAAATATTTATTCTCTCTGCCCTGCGGTAACGATATTCAGCGTGCGATCTTGAAAGGTCGATTACGAGAGGGAGAAAATAAGAGTCGGTCGTGGTGTTTCGCCACTGAAACTCTGCACCGTGGTGCATAATGTTCGAGCTTGTCGAGGCTAGGTCGGTGTCGTTGGTCGCCAGCGCTGAAACCGCAGACTCGTAAGTAACGCTAGTCTGGCGGAAGTCTACGCGCAACATCGATGAGTAATGCGACGTGAATGGCCAGTTATTAATCATTGTTGCGAGTCAAGACGAAGGAGCCGCGAGAGAAGCTAACGGATGTATCTCTAGGATGTTAGGACGCTGTCGGAATATCGATTGATAATTTGTAGACACCGAGTCTTGCGTTTAAGTCGGGTGACGTATCGGTAGCACCTATTTGTTACATAATACGCGAGCGTGTAACGAACGTTGATTACGTAAGCATACGAGCGTAAAAGTAGCAGCGCGATAGAAAGTTGTTCATTGATTGAAAAAAAATAAAGAATGAAACAATTGTGTAACACGTTTCTTAAATTAGGTCGCGATTTCGCGCGCTATTGCTGTTGGATTGTTGATCCTGAATTAGGGATCGGTTAGCCGAGCGTTAACGCGTGCAAATATTATGCCGGAACAGGGCTGTGTGCACCGTGTTGCTTCAATTAAGTCGTATTTCCTAATGTTGCGTATACGGATATCTACTCCGTATTATAATCAGGAGACTGGGTGCTCGATGTGTTGGCGTAGACATGCCACAATGCTCGGCATCAATGTTTGGGGACGTATATTAGACGTTCGTATTGGCGCGTGTAAACCGACCGTACAGAGACGTCAATTCATTAACCCTGTATTTGATTATTGAACGCTATACGGATAATAGCGTGAACAATTCAGGGTAATTAATTCTATTTTCCGCGTATCGATATCGATCCTCTCTGTTCAACATTTTTGTATCTAAAACAGTCACCCAGTGTTACTTTCTCTGACCATAAGTGCGCACTTTGTATCCCCTCGATTATTTTGAGACGATGTTGCGTCGAACGCGACAGTCGATTGTAATTAACGCAGTATGGCGCTTTATTTATACTACCTATATATTATGTACCTCACGATACGTTCATGGTCATACGTACATACGCGTGTACATATGTAGCCCAGTTCACGCATACATGTATATCTATAAGGACCTATAGACATCGACACGTGCTACCAGGGTGCAGGGGGTTCGAGTTCGATCCTCCCTTGGTCGTCCTCCTCACTGACGCCACCCGGCCGTACAGAGGAGGAAGAGGAAGAGGAGGAGGTTGGAAGGGGTGGTTGACAGTGACAGATGACCGCTGTCCAGAGTCCAATACGTATACCCACTGGACTGGCGGATAGTCCATAGTGTCCTGCAAGCACCTACGTAACATTCCCCCGATACAAGCCGCGTGTGCGTACGCGCGTGCTACACGACAGTAATTCGAGGTTGCACCGGTCACGGATACGCCGCGAAATGTCACGTAGCTATCTTCCAATGTCATAGGTCGCACCATTCATCGCGACTGACATTTCGGCACTCTTTCCGGAGGGGCTCGAAATGTTAACATTCTTTATGAAACCTGTGGAACAGCCTCGGCAGAAACAATGATTAGTCTAGCGCGGATCACGAGCCACGTTCTACCACTCTACGAACTCGGCGGTGATGTTAGATGATATTTAGATACGAGATACATCAGGAGGCTTAATGAGTATTTCGAGAAAAAGAAGGGTGTTAGAAAATGTTTCTGCTCAACGCGTAAAGCGAACGATTCATTTGGATTCATCATTATTATTATCTGTGATGTTCTGTTGGAACAAGACGCATCTTCCAGATGGAAGGTTGTAATTTTTATATTGACCATTTTCATCAATCTTGCACGCTCGTCCGAGCGAACCAAACTCTGAAGCTTATATCGCTAACAATCGCGACACTCCATTCGTCGCGCGACTAATCAATCAAATCCGGTCGAGACGCGAAACTTTTCCACGATATCAGCGTACAGATCCGAGGCTTATCCTTCGTCCAAGAAACAACCCCAACTTGTTCTTCGCGGGGGGATGATACCAGATTCGGAATTCCGAGCAGCACTCAAGCGACCCTTGACTAATTACCGGGGGATGACTGGCATCTTCTCTCACTTATCTCTATAGCTGGCTCCCTTTCAATCGAATTACTTTTTCTAGGTATTCACTCGTGTGGCGTCCCAATTTTTTGGCTAATTGACCCGTGGCTTCCATGAGAGGATCGGAGCCGGGATCGGGAAGAAGTGCACCGAGACATTTGTCTTGTCACTTTAGACAGATTGAATTCGGAGGGCCGACCCTTAACCTCCTTGTTCGTCCCTCCCTATGGTTCTTTGTTAACTTTTTCCGTTGAGAACAATTCCAGAGAGACGATATTGATCCCGGAATTTAATTTAAACCCGTAACCATTCTAATCCTTTATACTTTTTCACAAAGATGTTGGCAAAGATCGATCCTCTGTAGCATTATGCTACTCGGAAGTTGCATATCCGTCTACATTTTTTAAGTCCTTTTATTTCAATTGTAATCAACTAGGAGTATGATTTTTTTTTTTTCTCATAAATGAATAAAATTCCGGTTACAGGGGATTAAAATGTACTTTGAAGAATCAAGTTCCGGCGAGCATGATAATAAGTTTCGTTTTCAGTGGCGCAATTTGCCTACCGGTATTTCATGCTTTTCTCCCCAAAGGTTCGCGCCCTTCTTATTCTTCGAGGACTTTCAATTTAGCATTTTACGATTGTTGATAATAAGGGTGGAGAGGACCCAGGTGGTAAGTTTCGCAGACAAACTCGTAGCGCAGGGTCCCGGGCGACGATTTTCGTACATGACTCGGTATCGAAGGGCCTTTTGTAAATAGCCCTAATGCCTGGTTACGACTCGGCTGGCTCGTCGCGCGACCGCCTCGCCCGGTGTTCTTTATGATATTGCTGGATTAGACTGAAATATTTCACACTTGGAAATATCTGCTGTGCTTACGTTTTATGACAATGCTCGCCCTCTGCCCCCTATCCGTTGCTCGCGAACTGTCGTAAACGTACTAACTAGATACGGTCTCGTTTCATGGAATCCCGCCTTTCGAAGTAGCTGTCTCCCGTGTCTGACTAATCTCTGCTAGCAATTACATTTCCACTCCTTAAAACTACACCGTGTTTCAAGTATTAGCGCGTGTAACTTAACGCGTTAAAAATTCCAGAGTCCGCAAAAAATTCGTCGTTCCGTGCAAGTTGTGACCACGTCCGAATATTTTCTCCGTTCTTCGTTCGTTCGTTCTTTCGTTGATTTCTTCGCGAATCCGCAGACGAAGCCACACCCGTAACGATCGTGCCACTGAAATCGTATACACCGTTAAGGGAGCGGTCCCGAGAAAAATGGTACGTGTCAATGCGGTCTCCGCCTTTGACTGCGATAATAAGTACGAATTCGTTTCGATTCCCAGCGGAAACCAAGTGCCACGTGATAGCGGTATGAATAATTGCGCCGACAGCGAGGATAAATAATACATCGAGTGACATTATCTGGCCGCGATGAGTTAGAGTCGAGCGGAAGTTGGCCGTAGGCGCAAGACGACGTTGCTTTTAAGGGGTAGATCTTAATCTCGAAGTAGAACCACGAAATGAGGAATTGTCTCGAGGTGACGAAGCCGAATTCGCTGGAAAATCATTCAGCTCGTTTCTTATCTCGTCTCTTATCGTATTTTCCAAGCCACTGTTTTCCACCAACTTCGAAAAGATTTTCTTATCTCGAAAATTCGGAAACGGGCGCCGTTTCCCTGGAAGCGACTCCTTTCGTTCGCTCCGTCGAGAACGTATAGACACGATTTAGGTGTCAGTCGTTCGATTCCTCTCCCTGGGAGCTACCGACCAGCAAAAACGGTCTAAT
Organism: Ctenoplectra terminalis; assembly: GCA_019453375.1. NCBI lineage: Eukaryota > Metazoa > Arthropoda > Insecta > Hymenoptera > Apidae > Ctenoplectra > Ctenoplectra terminalis. The sequence continues at coordinate 61,948 of SMSQ01019090.1, read as the reverse complement.
TTGATTGGAGAGCACTAACCTCTTAGGGATGAAAATACGTTTCCGACGAGACAAACCGAACCTCTGTTTTCGGGGGCGGGATTTGAAAAATGTCGAATCCAATTTCCCTGATGATGGTCCCTCGGGATCTCGAACCGACCGCCCTCTTTCTTTCACTGTGTTTTCGTCGCGTTCGCATACCGAGCACACGGTTCTTCGATCCCTCTGTTGTCGACGGCTAAAAACAAATAGAGTAGGATGGATAATTCGTTTCCGTGACCGATGAGAATCGGCCTCCCTCTCCTGTCTCGGAATCTAGAAAAATGAACAGTTAGAGAAGAAACGTTGCGTAGGTCAGCATGTTGGTAGCTGGCAACTGTTGGATTTATCTAACGCATTCCATACAAACGGTATGAATAAGCATAATAAAGACTAGGTACGATGTTTCGTAATTCTATCCGGTAATATCTAACGTGTCACATTTCTCATGTTCTGGTTCATTTCAATTGACAAATGCGTCGTTTTCGATAGTTAATATTCCGCAACACGGTAGCGGCGTAATAGGGTCGGCGCTACATATTTCAGATAAGTGTGCTCAATCATCAGTCACGAAAGAGTGGTGCGCTCTCAACGGGGCTTTAACGTTATGGTAACGTGTCATTATTACAACCCACGATCATTACCAGCCAGCGGAGTCGCGAGAAAAGCAACGTTCGCGTAACTACAACCGGCTGCTGTCTCGCGTTGATTAATTCCATGTAAAACGTAAGGTCGTGAAATTATATCAACAGCGCTTGACCCTTTTTCGGCTCGTGTAATTTTACCTACAGAATTCTGCTTATCTACCTACCTAGCTAAATCTTTATTCCACTCCAACGCGTTTTACCTGGAATCGTTGCTATACCTTTCTTCGACAATAATCAAGGAACTTCTCACGGTGAAACAACTCATTGGACGGTTGCAGAGATAAAACAGGGCCAAAACAATATTTCCGCGAAGGATACGAGACACAACGGTAATAAACACTGTAACGTTTCGTTCGAGTATCCTTTCATCCGTGCAGACTAATTAGCGACGTCTTATACGGCTAAAACAGTTTCGTTACGGTTGAGCGTATTGTTTCGTTATCGGCGATATTCTTGCCCGATCATCGTTTGGAAGTCGTACTAATTAAGACTTACGTCGTTATATTCGTGGAACGTAGTATCTCTCGCAGTGTCGTCGGTTTAAGCTCGACTGAGCTCAGAAACGGCAACGCAAGCGAGAAGCTGTGTACGTTGACGATGGGGTGGCGAGAAGACCGTCGACGGCGCTATGTTTAGAACGAGCTCGTTTCGTCGGCGAACTGCACAAGATATATCGTAGGACATCCTGCCCGCAGGAATAATCCTTGCGGCGTTCTCTCGACCCGCAGGAATTGCGTGACATTAAACTCGGTTCGCGAACTTAGCTCGGCTCTCGGAGACGAACAATGAGGTGACAAATATCTTAGTCCATCGTCGGGCTCCCCCGTGGCGAGCGCTTTGCAGATTTAAGCCGGACATTGGTAGCATTCGGGGGGTTAAGTTCAGAGATTGCTCCAGCGATCCTTATGGGTCGAAATTAATAATCCGATTAAGGCAATATTCTTTGTTACGACGCTACGATATCGAATTTTGAATTAGAATTACATAATCTTGTATTAAGTAGTTAATCGTGAGGACGTATACGAATATCGATCCTACTTTATGTTTGTCCCTATTACCCTGCTAAATGTCTCAGACCGGCTGGAAACATAGTTGCTCGAGGAACAATGAGGTGACGAATGTCGTGCTCTGTAGAGACGAACCCCTACAGCGTCTATTTCATCGACTTAAGCCGGACATCGGTAAAGTTGAACATTAGGAACGTTACGAGGGGCGACCCTTCGGAGTCTGCTCGATGAATCAAAGGCTATAGTTTAAGAGGACGTTGCCATTTGCCAAGGAAATCGTCCTGTCTTAAAAAACAAAGCATATTTTTTTGCGATCGAACAAACGACTACCTCGATCCACGAAGTCGATCTCGTAGATGGACAAATCTCGCCAAAGGACGTCGTGTTTGACACGTGTCGCAGACGTGACTGGAATCGGTAATCCTTATAGAGGCGTGTATAGAGAAAAGGCGACGAGGCGTCGGTGGAGTTGTCACGTGGGCTCAACACCGTTCATAAATAGTAATATCTGTCGGTTATCGAAGAGAAGCTCGGTTTGGTAACGAGCCATCGGCGAGCCAAGGCCACATGGGTCCCGATAATCCCAGAAGGGGTTACCGAACCCTTGTCGAATGATTTGCGAAAATTTGAATCCCGCTTCTCCACACTCGCTTCCTCTTTTACCGAACGTTCGCAACTTGGATATTATCCATTCCACTGCTCTCTCTCTTCTTCTCCCTTTTTGTTTCTTCACCCTATCTACTCGAAGTGACAAGTGAACGTAGCCACTTCGGTTACTCTGCTACGTTTCTCTCTCTTTCTCTCTCTTTCTCTCTCTCTCTCCATCGATCTCTTCAGCTCGGTTTCCTCTACGGTCTACTAATGATTTTCAGAAGACACGCCAGTTGAACGGTACAACTTAAGCCGCGCGAGCGACACGATGTTAATTAGAACGGCGTCTGGGAGCGTACCACAGCCCCTAAGAGAGAGACTTAGTGACTTGACTTGATTTCGAGGTTTTAGACCAAATTTGAATTAGGGGTGGCTTCCTGTACAGGCGCCCAAAGGCATCCACCGGCAAATCCCGTAGGAAGTTAGCGTGGATTACGGGACGCATCCATCACCCGTTTCTTTCGCGTTCTGGCGCCTTTGAGCGCCAGGAATAGTATTGTCACGACGTATAACCCCGTTTCGATTTACCCTCGTAGCTTCGCCATTGTGCATACGCGAAAAGCTCATGGATATACGATAAATTGATAACCGATGCCCATCGACGTTCACCGGGATCCCATCGAAAGACCTGGAGGATTATGAATTTCAAATTTCGCTGGATAGGTGACGGCAACGCGAGCATTACCGTCCGAACGTTTCTCCAAAGTTTAAGACACCATCGGAACTTTTTACGGTAGAGTGCACCCGGGATCGTTGGAAATTTTCGAATTTCCACCAAGTTGCAGCGTCGTTGGGGAGGAACGACCTCTTTCTTTCGTCGAATAACACCAACCCCTCGCGCGATATTCAATAGAGAGGGGAATTTAATCGAAAGGACGAAACGTATAAATGCAAAGTCTTTTGTGTTCGGTGCCGCGGATGAGATTCACGCCAGGGCAAAACGATCGTCGGTGCTCGGCTAATTGTTTCGTTCTGAACCCGCGACACCATTGTCCCCTGTGTCGAACGATCGTCGAGGTATCCGCAATCACGTGGCCCCGAACCACGGGGTAACATAGAGCCGTGCCCGTTGATCTCCTTTTAAAAAGGCATTAAACCCGATCGCGCTTGGGGCGCGATCTCAGAATAATATCTCATAATTAAAGCGAAGCCCGTGGCGGACGAGTATCAGTCAGACTTAGCGCGGCGATCTGTCAAGTCGGTCCACGAAAAATCCAGACTGGAAAATCTCAACCCTTTTACGCACGGTCACGTGACCTGACAGGAAGGGCGACATGGCCGTCCGACACGTGACCCCCCATCGGTCCCTGTGTTTCAGATACGCATGTCAAATCCCAAAACGAAGACCATCGTCTCCCTTTCGCCGCCCTTCTTTTTCTCTCTCCTATTCTCCCCATCCATCCGTCTTTCCGAAATTATTTTTTTCTCCCTGTCGGTATTTTCCTCGCGACCGCGAACCAGCTGTCGTCTGCAGGTGAAAACGTCACTGTGCGTACGCTTGAAAAATTTCTTCGGTACGTTCCAATGGGGTGAATCGTTTAATTAAATGTTTAATTAAGTTTCGTTTAATTAAGCGTCAGGGATTATTTGATAACGTAACGTGGCGTTTCTCGTGATTCCGTACAATTTCTTCGCGATATGGAAATACAAACAGATAGGGTCCTTTATCGAGGTTCGCGTGCAGACTTTATCGGAGAGTTTATGAAAAGAGCGAACCGGAATGGCGGGGAACAAAGAACGCGACGAGTCTCGCGGTCTCCGCACTAATTCTTTTTCTAAGTTTCCTTCTTATCCCTCTTTTCGTTTCTCTTTTGTGATGACGTCACAGTGTCCAGTTCACGTTCGGAACGGCGGAAGACGGCTACGTTAATGGCCTCGTAAAAGTTAACGACAATGTTCTCTTACGATTTTCCGCTATCCTTTCTCGGAGCCTGGAAACCAGTGGTCGCACGACTATCCGTTCTGAAAGAGCCGCGTCCGAAATTATTGTCGCCGACGTAGAATTAATTTCCGCCCTCGTCCTCCCCGTTGCAGCGGATTGAATTTCGGTGCCGTTTGTAGCGGACTTTTCGCCGGCGATCGTACATTGGAATTAGAAAAACTCATTGGCTGCAATTCGGAAGTTTTCCTTGGTTCTGATTTTACGACGTTCCTCTATGGCAGGCAACTTTTAATCGAATGTCCGATAACCCACGGAAACGGTGAAACTTAATTTCCTCGTCTTTGCGGTATATATATATATAGATACGAAAAAGAGATAAGGTGAAGATTCTCTTGTACTTGCTCGCAACTTTTTTCTATTACGACTTCGTTGACAGTTCCAACTATGGAACCATTTATTGCTGTCCAAGATTATTACGGTTGTAACGTTATTCGAACTCATAAGTTTCGTGCTCGAAGCGGTGGAAGTCGTAAATCCAGCGGGCTAGGAATCTTCGATAATTGGAAGCCCGCTTAGCATATTTCTGGTTCTAATCACAGACACCAGTCAGTAAGTAAGGGCGGTTTAAAGTCTCTCCCGGCAATCTCTTCGTCTCCCTGCGCGCCACCCTCGTTGTACCGAGATAGGGGCTTAGGGGTGAGACCAATCTGCTTACAACCCCCTTAGTCTGAATAATTAACCCGGGGAGAGGAGAATGCGCGCACGACTTTTTGCCTGTGTCATTTATTACGAAATCACCTTGTTCGTTAACTTCGTATTTGAATGTGAATAGGGGTGCGCGAGAAAAAATGGAAAAGGGGAGAAAGAGGAACGACAGGTAGGATCACAAGGTGCGGCGTTGCGTTAATCGATCTTTTGGAATTTGTCATACTTCGAGCAAACATTTCTACAATGACGTTGGAATTTTTTTTTTTTTTCATATTTTTTTTCCTCTTTTCCCTTTTTTTTGCAACCTCTCTAAAGTCCAACCCTTTTTTTTTCATTCGCCGCAACACCTGAGCGTTCCCAGGTACGGGCTCGGGATATCGGTGACGCTCTCAGGTTAATTCTCCGTCATTAGTCACACGTCGGGCGAACCCCGGTCGCGTCCATGGAAAAATTTATTAGCGCTACAGAGCACGGGTTTCACGCATAAAAGTGTGTATTTGCATGCGAGCACCACGGCTTTCATTTGCCTAAGCCACGGAGATCCGGAACGGTTGGGATTCGTTGAGGCCGATTTCAACCACCGCGATGCGGGATGGGACGCCAGGGGGGACGCGAGGATTAATGGCGATTTTGAATATTTAATTAATGAAAGTTCGCCAACGAAGCTTGCTTTCGAACTCGTTTCCCCTTCGTATTTGTGTATGGTTTTTTCCTCCCGTTTGTTTTTTTTTTTTTTTTTCACTCTTTCCATCCGCTTTTTTCGCAACCATGCGGACGTTTATCGGAAAATTTTCGACGCAACCTTGCGACACAACGCGTTCCGGATATTTGATTATTTTAATTGCGAAGGTTTAATGGAATTTTGGAGAAGCAAATCGTTCGTGAAGTATGCCGAATTAAGGGCGTCGTTTGCAATTATCTCGATTTGTCAAGTGAATGGATTATCACGCGAGGTCACTGGAACGTTACTTTTAATAACGAGGGTCGTTAGCCTCCTGACAAATTTCGCGGCATCCGCCTACTTCACGCTTGGTCTGCCTTCAGACGACCATTCTCAATAGGAATTCATTTAATCTTTGCTACGGTATTAATTAATAACGACTGCCGACGGAAGATGATATCTCGTAGCGGGTTCTAGAGGGTTGGTTCTCGTGCACGGCCAGTATCGGTGTTCTTGACGTATCGATTAATCGTGCTTTGAGTCTAGGCAACGCACCGTGAATGATTAGTATGCGCTGTAATTTTCTAGACCGCTTAAAACGCGCGGTAACAACCAATGAACCATCTCGTTAACCATTTATACTCTTTGTCGCAATTTCTCATGTCCTGTTTTTATCGAAACTTGAAAATTTTTCAAAATCGTCTCAAGACCTCGATTAAAAAAATTACTGAGAAATTATAGCGTTTGTTTGTAGGCGAAAAAAGAAGAAAAAAGAAGAAAAAAGAAGGAAAAAGAAGAAAAAAGAAGAGCGAAGCGCCCTTGAAAACGATCGTTAACTCTTGTTCGCGATGACCTCGAGCCATTTGCGCTTTACCCGTCGACTGTGCACGCTGACTGAGTAAGTACAATCGTTTTTAGACCATACTGTATAAACCCCACGGGCAGAAAGGGGTTAGGGAAGATCATTATCAGAGGCTTAACCACGCGAGAATTTTTAATCAGAGGGTGCGTACCCCTTAGGGTAATACCGTTGCTGCCGATAAACGGACAACAATTGTCGGCCGACTGTATTTAATTTAGGAAATCGTCTCGATCCTCCGACGGACAATATTTACGCGGGGCTCGGTTTTCGAGTAGGTGCTACCCCGTAGGATTACTCGGTTCAGGCTAGTCATCGAAACCATGCGGTGACATTAGAAGCGGTCGGTGCGCGAGTTACCACTTTGTATTAGATTCCTTTGACGACGCAAATGCTTCGATAAAAATACTTGGAGTGCACGTAGCTGCACGTAACCGTGCAGTCCTCTCCCAGTTTATCGTTATTACTGACCAAGTATTTCGCGAATGAATTTTCCCTTTTGTGCCAAGTCTTCCTTTATTATTCCCTCGATTTGGGAACGCTTCGAAAAACTTCCCACTCGGGACGCGCCAGTTTGGAATTTTATTCGAAAATTATCGGGAAAATTGGAATACTTGTCAAGTAATTCCTTCCTTTCGATTCCATTCTCCCTCGATGGTATTCCCTGTTATTCGCCAGTGTCCCGAGACGGCATCGTTGACTAGAGACCGACCCTCGAAACCACTAAACCAAACGAACCGTGGATAGAACAGCGTTCTCCGAGGAGCGCTGATTAGCATCATCTTAAGGTCGTACACAGCGTCGTAAGTATTCCGTCCCTTTGGTATTCATATGCAAAACTGACCAGATAGTGACCGTCGATTTACATAACGTTAGATTGACCGTGATTTCATTTAAGCAAGGGTTTCGAATTGGTCGTACCATGGAAACTGTTAAGAGCTTCCTCGGAGACACCAGCTACCGGCGGAAATTCATGCAAAGTGTCGTCTTGAGGAGGTCTGGTCCAGGGAGAAGAGCTTTGTAATCGAAACTGGGAGTCGTGTTCTCTCCCTCGTGTCTCGACGCGAGATTGCTCGACGCGTTGCTTTCGACTGTGGCTCCCGATTGATTTTAACGCCACCCTCGCGACGACTCTCGGGGCTGTCCGTTTTCGGTCGAGCGAATCGATACGATGCACGCTTGGAATACTTTCGTTAATACGCTTATATTCCGCCGCCAGAATCGCGGACCCGTGAAACATGGTATTAAGGGATACACCGATCCCTGATGGTAACAAATGATAGAAGCCTTAATGATCGAGGCACGTACCACGAGGCCCGGTGTACGGACGCCTAGGTATACACCCATCCAACGTCTCGCTGTGAATCGACTGCACGCTTGTCCCTTTGATCGATCGCTTTTGTCACTTAGCTACCGTGAAAGCCTTTGCCGCGATTGTGCCTTTTAATTACGAACTTAATTATCTTTCGCATTCGTTCCTTTTCCTATGTTCGCGTCTCTTCGTGGCTTCGAACAGACACGAAGGGGGGCTTGGTAACTTTAAAACCTTATTCCCCATGGACCACGGGAGTCTACGCGGCATCATGTCGCGTAATACGCGCCGATGAACTTCGATATACAGGGTGGGTGAAATATACGCGATCGTGTTTCGCTTTGCAACGCACCGACACTTTGATTTCATAACGATCTTTTTGTTTCGTTCACGGTTCGCTGGAGGTGCGAAGAAGTAAAAGTGTTCCCGAGCCGAGAGAAAAATTGATACCGCTTCTAACGGTTCCATTATGAAATAGTTGGAACGAACCGTGTAACCCGTTCACGCTGGATAATATATTTTTTTTTTCGTCTTCTTTTCCGACTCGTTTCGTTCCATTGAACGATATTACGATGTTTGTAAAATGGCCACTCCACGATACCAGAGATTCGAGTCTAGCACGAACACCGTGTATATCTGTATGGTGTATAGGAGGTACATGCAGGGTCTACGGGATACGGGTTACTAAGGCCTCCATAATGACCACTGCAATCCTGCCCTCACACACAATCCTATAATTAAATCCGTTAATCAAGGCTTACAGCTCGGACTGACCCTATCAACTTGGTTTATTGTGATCTGCGTAATCTATGCTAAATTAAGACGGACCGTCGTCGCGGAATCGCACGTCTAGTTTGCGTAACTCGTGCTATGCGTTCCGCATTAATTAGACGAGTGCTTAGTTTTGATTATAACCGCGGTACGGTACCGTTTCTACACAGGTTTCAGTGTTTATCAGGGATTTCAGTCCAGTATCAAAGGTGGCGTGGACCGAGTTTAAATACACCGGCTCTTGTAGGTCCTCGTAGAAAACGGAACTGTCGGTTATGAATTCGAATTTCGTGTGAAACGAAGAATGCCACCGATGTGACTCGGTGTGCATAAAAATTCTAATAATTGGATGTCTCTGCGTCGATCGGTATCGTTACTCGATACTTTAATTCGAGACGTAGCTATGTCTCAAAAGCAGCTACAATCCACTGATCTCCTTTTCGGTCGTTGAAAGCTCCTCGCAAAAGCCTCTACGCTTCATCCGTGCAACGAGGTGGGCATTCATCGAGATAAAAAGCGATTCTCCGCAGCAGTAGCGGATCTCCGAAGTTTCTTCGTCTTTAGATTCGTCTTAGAATTAATTGTCTGGCTTATCTCTCCGCGTCGCTTCCTCGTCTCACGCTTTATTGCTCAGAACGAGACGAGAAGGCACAAGGCTTAGCATCGATCGCGAGCAGATCCGTAGCGGAGTTCTCTCGTAGAACGGCAGGCCATCTTCCCTCTCCCTCGGTCCCTTTCCGCCACCCTTGTCTCTCCAACGTTTCGTTGGCTTTGAAATGACAGAAGTCAAGTAGAGCGAAATACGGAGAACGCGGTTGAAGTGTAATTGGCACTGGAGTGCACTCGTCTTGGTTCATTAGAGAAAATATCTTCCCCATTGTCGAGGGGCTTACGTAGCTTCAGTTTTCTCTCTCTTCTTCTATCGTCGGTACCGTGCCTCGTTCGTTCCTTGTTTTCTCTCTCTTCTTTCTCTATATTTTCTCTCTGGCGTTCTCCGTCTCTTCCCAGAGACAGAATTATTTTTGTTTCGAGTGGATACGGTCACTCGATGCAACTACCCTCGGGGGCTGCCCTCTTCTCGTATACGCGGCGGCTTATTGTGAAACGTGGAAACGTGGAAAAGCTTGTGACAGTCTAATCTTCTCGAGTATTCCGGAGAATAGAGGCTGATTCTCGAGTGATCTCCAAAGGAATTGACCCGAACGAAGCTACGCCTTTTCAACCGGAATTCCATATTTCGCGTTTCTTCGGAGTCCCAACCTCTTTGAACTCGTCGACCCTGTCGTCGTCCTTATAGCTGGCACAACTAAACCAGCACGTATCACCGCCTTTTGATCCATTCGCGTAACTTTGATACACTCCCTTGTACCTTTGGTTTATGTTTATTCCCAGGAATAAGAGCGCGTTTGAATGAAACCGCCCCTTGGCATTCTTAGCGCTCTTCTGAAGCCAGAACAGCAAAAGGTACGCTTAGAAAGCGGAATACTCGTCGCGTAGTTTGCTCGTAACACACCACTGGGTCTCGAGCAGCGACACAACATCCGAATCGTTGGCAGTGAATGGTGTTTCGCGACACTTAACGTGCATCCAGGGGGAGGCGAAATCTATTACAACCGCAAACTTAACACTTAAAGCACGCACGACCCCCGAGAACTTGCGAGTTGTTCCCATTATGTAATAAAAACTCACGTTTAATGGCCACCATGTTTTACCAACAGCTTATTAACCGCAAAACGTTTCCTCACGATGGCCCTTTTCAAATTCCCTTACGACAGGGAATATGACAATAAGCGTGCTGCAGATGCAGCGGTGAGAACGAGAGAGGAGAAAAGCGAGAGAAAAGGAAAGGGGGTACACCGTCGCACACTTTTCGAGAGAGACTCTGCGAGCCCTCCAGGCGGAAAGGAGAAATATACGGGCCCGCTTTGTGTACAAGTGGAGTGTGCACGTATAAGAGGTTTTTAAGAGACGAGTGCTTACTTCTGCATACCTGCATACTTCAGGTCCGCGAAAGCACCTGTTGAAACCCATGGGCTTTCAGAGTCCATTCGCTCACTTGGAAGCCGATTCATTGGTCGCTCCGGATCGTTGAGCAACATCTCGATCGCGTACTCGTCGAACATCGAGCGTTGGTGATCGTTAATGGAGAACACAGAGACCGTTCGAACTAAAATATTTTTCTTCTGCCACCGGTCTCGATGCGTCGTCTTCCTCTCTATTATTTTAACGGCTGCGTTTCTCGTGTATGGAACGCTCGCATTGGTACACATAATCAAAACGAACAAACATCTCTCGTCCTCGAACCGCATCTACGCGTTCGTCTCTCTCGTATCGAGTAGAGCGTACCGTTTATGCTCTCTGCAGCCAGCCCCTCGACACGAACGTAACCATATCGCGTGATGGAGCGGCACGAGAGGCAGCCAGTCATATAAGAGGCGAAACTCTGATTATTTATAATCAGGCCGGAGGCACCTGCTAAACGACGTTCCCATGCAGGCTGAAATAGTACGGTTTACGAAGGGTCTTACCCCGCTCTCGACAAAAAGGCAAGCACGAGTCTCGTCGCATCTGACACGTCACAAGGTGGTGTTCGGCCGCGTACGCTAAATATAACGAAGATACCACGAGCTCGGCCACCGTGGAAAAAGTCGAAACCACTGCCGCGTAAATATAGCGCCTCTCCCACGACGTTGCCGCGTTAGGTGAATATCTTCTCCGTTTGTTTGGCATTACTCACCGTATCCACCTGAAACACGAGAACCCATTTACGATCGATCTTGGAATCGTCGAGGTCGAGAAGGTTGAAAGGTGGTAGGTGGCCCGATCGATAATTGGCAAACGTTTTAATGTTTAGCTAATATCCAACGTGATTGCATTCGAGTAGAAAAAGACACGAGTACGAAGAGGTACCGGGGATACGCTATAAATCAAACCGGCTAACTCTCGCCGGAACGGCCGTGAATCCGTGACGGGAAGGAATAAGCGAACGAGTGAAACTCCTCCGTCCGACGATGGCTGAGAAATGATGTATCGCGTTGGTCTGCTAAAAAAACAGTCCCCCTGGGCTCTGATATAGATTTTATTGGGGAGTATAGCCGGCCTACGTGACGGCTCATTACCCGGTTTCGTGGTGGACGGTCAAACAGTGGTCACCCCATTGCTCTTACGCTCGTACACGCGGGATATCTATACATATACATGAGTGTCTGCGACCTGGAAACTGGCGGACAGAGGCAGCCATGTGTTACGTTTCATCCCACGCGTCCCCTGGTCAACCATTGGCATTATAAAACCATAAAACGTAGCATTTTCGTGGCCACTGTGCCCGCCCTTTCATACGCGGGCCATGTGTCCGACACTTTTTCGGAAAAATTGCGCCCATGAAACAGCCGCGACCCCTTTTCCATCGCGCCGCCATTCGATCCTCGTTCATCTTCATAAGGGGAAATAGAATAAAAAATTGTTTTCCACCGGTTCCTTCACCCTGGTCGCTTCAATTACCACGGTCTCGAGATACCGTGCAACATTTTTGGGGGCCAGTGACTCACCCCCACCTGCTTTGAGTGCTCCATCCAAAGGACGAACGAGGGAGGACAGGGTGTAATCGAGGATTTTTAGCGGGCGCGTTGACGCAAAGCAGACACCCTGCTGTCTGGCAGCAACTGTCTCTGCTTTCGGCTCACTTTTCTACGAGCCGTGGCCAATGAAACGTGTTGTCGTTAATGGCTCTGAACAATTTCGTTGAAAAGAAACGTGTTCGTTTTGCCGCGTCAAGTGGCGCCGTACGTTCTCGCGTACGATATATATTTTTGTAACCGCTACCGTTTACGCGAGAAAATCGCTCGAGTTTTTTCTCCTTTCGCCCACGCGTTATATATTTACGAATATTTATACGCTCGCGTACAGATCAGCGGGCATTTTTCTTGTACGCGTATGTTCCGTGCTCGATTCCATGTTCGATTCCATACTCGTGTGCCCTCTTTACAGATCCAGTTCTTATATTTAGTATCGATTGCGTACCGCGCGATCATAGGGCTTTCCCCTTACGTGCCACCTTTTAAATATAAAACGTGCTCGCCTAACCGCTCACACCGGGGCTTCTCGATGTTTTGGGAACGCTTTTATGGAACGAGAGACAAATTCATCTTTATGTCCCGTTGCATGCGCGACACCGAATAGAATATCAGATTCCGGTATAAAGAAAAGCGGGCCGAGGTTAATCCCTGGTCTCCTTTTAAAAAGGGCGGGCCTGCGCTCTAGGTGAGAGGATTGAATAGAATTAATATCTAATTGTTAACCGGAACGCGGGGGACTCGCGGGGACGTGAAGGGTGGTGGGATGCGTTTTCGGCAACTGAAAGGCCCGACCAGCCGAAGAATAGTAGCCTTAACTAACTATAGACTCCTTGGACGACATAATCTCTATCCTAACATGCGAAGCGAGTGTGTTCTTTGCCGCTAAGTACACATTCAAGCACGTTCCCTCCTCGCGCGTTTCACCGTCGCTCGCTCGCTCGTCGCGTGCACCGGTGTGGGTTCTCTGGAGAGCCAGCTAAAGAGAGCAAGAGAGAAAAAGAGACGCAAAGGTGAACAGATAGAGAAGGAAGAAGCGAGCCGGGAAGAGAAAGAGTTTACGGGGGTGTGGGTGTAGTAAACCGTGTATACGTATGAGAGGAGGGAACGACGACGAAGGGAACACGCGAGAGCTCTGATCTTTATGAGTCACCGTCATTCGGATAAAAATACCGGGGTGCTTGTACAAACAGTTACCCTTCGGGTGTCTTTTTGAGCGACGCTCTATCTCGGACAGGTTCACACGGCACTCGACCAACCAGGTGGCTTCACCTGAAAGACGCGAGACATTTTTTTTTCTTCTTTTTCCTTCTTCTCTTTCCACCTCCCTCTTTCTGTGAAAAGAGGACACCACGGTGTCCTGGTATAATACAAAACGCGCGTATTATGTCACCGGTTGAATCATGCGTACCGCGATAGGAGAACGAATCGAGAGGAGAGATATAGACCGTTCTCGCGATGGAATTAATCACGTATCGTTGATGTCAGAGGATATTCGGAATCGTGGAAGATTAATACACGTAGGGTGGCCGGTGTCGTATGACTGTGCGTTCGTTATGGTAATCCGTTGGCCGTAAAACGGAAGTGGCAGATATCCCGCGGACCTTAAATCATCCGAAATAAATTCGTTGGAGGTATATAGGAGCGCGCGTACGTTACGGAGCGGGTTTCTCTACGGTAGACAGCGCTGCGGGTCATTTGTCAAGAAGCTGAGCAGCCGATAGATTCCATCGTGCTAGGTCGAATGATCGTAAACTCGGGGGTACCGTTAGCACTCTCTTATTTCCGTATATAGCACGAGCATACACGATAAATAATAACCTGGAGGACCGTATTCTGGTTCATGTGTCCGGGATGGTCGTTGGTTCGTGCTCTAAACTATCGTTTAAAGAACAACAACAACGTGAATATAGATAGAGACGGAGAAAGAGAAAGAGAAAGAGAAAGAGGCTTCGGGTAAAGCGCTCGTAAATACGGCCAACAATGCCCCCGCTGTTTGACACTAATACTAATGATCCACGCTACGGGACGATAATAGATAAACCGATACAAAGGCGTCGGAAAATCGGTGAAATTGAGCAGAACGGATGTTTCGCCGTGGGCCTTTGAAACGGCAGTTTCCGGTCGGCTAGCCATGCTCGCTCGACTCTCGACTTTAATGATGGGAAATGACGGTTTATGAGCCCGACGACGAGTTTGATTTATTTCACGCGTACACGAGTACGAACGATCTATCCGTGTAAGATTCACGTTTCGAGTTGCTCGACTTTCGGATCGAAGGATGAAACATTTTATCGATATTCGTTGCATCGAGGGTAAAATAGTCGGCCGTTCGAAGCAACATGCCGAAACATGTATGATTCGTCGCCGTTGGTGGTAGATTCGCAATTTTTTTTACCAGGAATTTCACTCGTGCGCCAAGCATGCCTTTCGCGGTCTTTTGGAAAATAAATGACGCAGGCATCCGAGCTGAAAGAGCACGTATGGGCGTCCACTAGCCGGTGATCGATAAATTCATTTATTTTCAAACACGATTTCACGAGCCACTCAACGGTCTCGTATCGAATTAAATACTCGTCTGGTCCGGTCAAATATCCGGACAACATCTGCGAGCAATTTCGCGGTGAAATATACCAGGCATATTTATATTCCGACTGTCGCAGCATTACCTGCGAATCATTGCCGCCCAAAGCATGGTTTCGCCGTTGGACGCGATAAATTTCATTTCATCGTCGATTAGGGTCAATTATTGTTTTATCGCGGTAAAAAAGTGGAGAAACGCGATTGGAAAAAACGAACGTGGATTGGACGCAAATATTTCGTGATACGGGGTAATAATGTTGCTCCCGCTAATTTTTGGGACCCTCGAAAAGGAGGAACCGGTCTCTCGGTAGATCGAACGATCGAAGGGGTCGCCGAGCCACGAAACCACCTACGGCGAAGGAAATACGCTTTTAGATCTTCGGGGGCGTTTAGATCCCAATCTAATAAATACTTCCTCGTCGGTGTTTCAACGTAGGGGGTTTCAACCCTTAGGTGAGTAAACGTATCCAGCGTGAGAATGTTCTTTTTTTTTTCTCTTTTTTTTCACCAAAGACTACGTCTCGTTACCTGTACAGGTGGTCGCAGAATTCTATTATCGAGACCCACGCTGTCGTAATCGATTCACTTCGCGATTCATTTTATCGAGTTCCCAAAGTTTTCAACGAGCAGCGAACTTTAAACGTCCATCCGTTCGATCATTCGAAATTTCATCCAGTTACGAGTCGTTTCCTGATACGTTAACGCGACGCTCGGCTTGGGTCGTATAGGTACGTCGGGTTAACGGATAGGATACGGAGATAAAAATCCAATTTAATCCCGGTAATCTTTACGGCGAGAGATTTAGCTCTGTTTGGACGGCGCTGGTGGATAGCCTTGGCTCGCGAAGCTCGTGCAAAAGAATAGTAATTTTAATGGCGCACCTAATGACACCGAGGCTCGAGATTTACGGCCAATCGGCGAATTGCGGGTGCAATCGCTCCATTAGGACCGTGGAACTAGTAGAAGATCGATGCAATCGCGACGGGTCATTATATCGTGTCTAGGTATAAACGACGACCTTCTCTATCCGCTTCCCTTCCGTTTTACTTTATTATTCTTGTCCTGTTACCCTGATGTATCGCGGCAGGGCACACCCACGACGCCCATAATTCACTGCGAAAACCCATGCAACCCGTTCGTTCCCCCTGTATCTAGCTCTCAGTTTTGCAACGCACCGACCCGTAGTCCGTCGTCTGTCACTACCGTATACTTATCGCGTTGCCGCTACCCGGCTATACACGACATAATTCTACCGTCGAGCGATTCTACCAGAGATCCCGCCGGCCCCCGTGTACACGGACACTGTCACGTTTTTCATCGGTTACCTTTTCCGCGGGGAGTCACGGTGCACCGTGGCCGGTTAAACACCACGGACACGTGCAACTTATTGTTTCGTCGTGGCCTTTGCGATACGTGCCGCCACCGTCACGCTGAAATTCTCGTAGACCTCGATTTGCCAGCGTACGTGATTCGCCGGTCGCTGCTGCAATCCTCGACTTAACCCTATTGCGAGGAAAAAGAAATTCCGTATCCCGAGGAGATCGTGGTTACCGAGAATATAGGGGTGACTTTAAATCAAATACTTGAGAACGGATTCTTTTTTTTTTCTTTTTTTTTTTCTTTTTTTTTTTTTGCTGGCGTTATATGGGTCAGGAAGGTTAACATCGTTTATCTATTTATGTTTGTTTACCAATTTTTGTATTGGTTTTAAAAAATCGCGTAAGAGAATATTTCAAAATTCACAGGAAATGGTAATATTTGAACAAACTCTCGCCCTTAGCCCTATCGATTTCGCGTTGAAAGGCAGCCAGCAGGATTGGCGAATATTAATTGCACGGGCTTCCGTCCGCGCGACACCAAAGGTTTTCTCCCTCCTGTTCGCGCTCGATTGATGTCAAGCTCGAAAACGCGCATTGACCGACGCGTTTCTGTCCCTGGTCCACCCTCGATTCTCGCTCGCACGAGAAATCGTCCCAGCACTGCGCCCGGAAATTGCGTTTTGTAATGCTTCTGACTGCGTTAACCCTCCTGGCTCGCTGACTGAAACCGAATAAAAAAAAGGATATAAAGAGCACCGGCCGCCTTTGTACACACTGTCGCAGCCCGTAAAACAATACGCACTTTCGGCATAAATATGTTCCGCGCATCACAATAACCGTCGTTCCGTAGGAAGGGTAACTTTGGTCCGTTGGCTCGCGGAAAGAAGCACGAGGTACGAGGGACAAGGGTACGGTCAAAAGATGAGCGTTCCTCGTTCGTTCGGCACCCCCTCGTCGCTTCGCTATAAAGCAGTCACGTGTCCTCCCCCCGCGTATATGGGGGTCCCCCCTTTACCACCGGCGTGAATAGTCTATGGTGTTTCGGAACAGAGATGCTCTCACGATGGGGTCCTGCTGACTGCCCCGATGGCGTGACACGATGGTGTGACCAGTAACCACCGTTCTCTCATTAACGACTAATGTCGATTTCGAAGCCGCCTCTTCCTCTCTCTCTACCTGGTCTGCGTCACGGCTGCCCGCTTTTATTAGAATCAGGGGAAGATCTATCGGCTCCCCTGCACTTTCCTCTTTTTCTTGTTCCGTGTGAATCTGGTAATTGGTTTCCGATACAAGTGTTCTTCTAATTAACGACGCGTATAGTTCCGAGTACCTATTCGTCGTCGACTATAACATTCTCACGATTGACGTTTATTCAACCATCGTTCTAGCACTATTATTTTACGCTAACTCGAAACGTTGGTGAAAAAAACCTGAACCGAGAGAAACCCTTTGGAACAGGGCACCGGTAGCCAACGACGCGTTAATCCTCGCTCGTTTTTCATTTTCGTGCGGGCTCCGCCTCGGCCGGTGCCAGTATCGTCGTGAACGGTGTCGATGAATGGATTCATCGTGGCGTTAATGAGAGGAGAACAAGCGGAGCCTATTTGGGGTGGCGTAATACGCCAGGTAGCTAGCTCGAGTAACCGGCTGTTTCGTGGTTCGACGGCAGATAGTATCGCCGTGGGAAGGGGGAACAGAAAACCCCTTCGGGTGGAGTAAACCGAAAACGACGTTTCTTTAACGCGCTCCACGGGATGCACTTGGTCGCGCTTCGTACTCGCACGCATTTTGTTTCGATTTGTGCGCGTGAAACGTACGCTGTCGAGAGGGTGAAGCGGTGACATAAACGAAGGCTACGGGATTTTTCTATGGCGTTCGGTGGCTCGAAAAAGGGAGTTATACCCGATAAGCATCGCGGCACCCGGGTTCGTTTCGCTCGTTTATCACCTTTTTATCGCCGCGCGTGATTACCTGGCCGCACTCGACGTTAATTTACATTTCCTGCCCTCGTACGGCGCTTCTGCCGCGTCCACGAGGTTCAGGATTAGCGAGGAAGGAACCGACGCGATCTCGTGAACGCAATAAATGGAATCGAACAGAGGCAACCGGTCCTTGCATGTATCCACTTTGTTTTACGATTTACCGTAGCGGGGAAGGAAACGTGGTCGGCGATGAGAGGAATAGTTTCGAGACGGTGTCGCGGGGCCGGTTTTATTGCTTCTGTAGCAGCTGCTTTTGCTCGAACCGTCTGAGGTAACGGGGCGAGATTTCGAGCGTCTAGGCGCGGCCGATGTAATTAAAATTTTAAAGCCGGTAATGATTCTTGGCCGTCGCGGCCTATCGTTGCGTGGAACTCGACGCTCGCGTTAATGACCACGGAGAACAACGTCTTACAAACGATGCATCGACCTCCATTTTATTCACGTGCCCCGTACACACGTACACGTATCTACGCTCTTTAGCATTCGAAAGCCTGGTGTAAATTAATTTAACGCGGCATTAATTTACGAGAACGTTCTCTCGTTCGACCGGATCGCACGATCGTAAATGCAAATCGACGTACAATGCGTGTAGTATTTACAATGTTTAGGTCTCGATGGTAATAATCGTTGTTCGATATAACGTGACGAGGTAACATGTTTCAAAACGATGTTGCCACGTATATCGGGTCGAACGAGTATTCAAAATAAGCGAACACGATTTCGTTCGCTTCTCCGTTCCGATTCGTCAGGCTCTCGTAGCGTTACGAGGCTTAAAGTCGACGGTGAATCACGCGAAACGATTTACCAGGTCCCGCGTGACACGGCGCAACCAACCAATCGCATTATCGGCGTGGAAACGTCGGTTTAAGGAAATCGTCGACGATTTCTCTGCACGTGCGTGCGTCCGTCCCGCGGATCGCGTTTTCGTTCCGTTCGAGTGCTTGAAAAATGCCTGAGATACTTCCCCGTTGTTCTTCCTCGTCGACGTGAAAAATCGACGCACGAATATTCTGACGGCTCGCGATTTGTCAAATTCCCTTTCTTCCCGACACGGTGGACAACGGTTGCTGTTTCGAATTTCTCTCCTTCTTTTCGAAGGAACTTTTGTCGTATCGGTATCATCGACGTAACGCGCGTACCCAGCTCCCGCTTGGACAGAGAGGGACGTTACGCAACGGGGTTTTGGGTTTCAAAATGATTGGGGTGAAATTGGGGTAAGCCGATACCGCCTGGCTACCCTCGATGTGATTTCCTCAAGGGCGATACACACGTATATACCGGTCAATTTAGAGGCCGTCTGTCACTCGTCGAAGAAAAGATGCTGAAAACTCGCGTCCCAGACTTCCTTTCTCATAATGATCTCGCGTCACCAGAGATGCCTTCTCTCCGGTCCGTCTTTTCATCTCTGGTTTCGGTTGCCGTCCGAATCACTTTTGTGAACTTTCGCAGTCTTCGTTCGATGATATTTTCAAAATATACGAGAGAAGCGTCCTAACGAGAACTTCACTGTATCCTGTCCACGGATGAACGGTCAACGATCAATCAGCATTCCCGTAACAACGGAGACAAAGTACAGTCTCCCCAAATTGTAAAGCTTGTACGAAACATCGTCAAACCTCGACCGATATCCCCTTGTACATCAAACGCACGACACGTTCGTTTCGACGCGAAGCTTCACCTGGGAACGAATCGATCGATCCGTCTCCCTTTTTTCCGCAACCACGTTTTCTATTTCGAGAAAACGAAGATTGACAGGGTCCACGTGTCGGACGGCTGCGAACCGGTCCTTCGGTTCGTTTCGCGCTCGTTTCCACGTCAGACGTGCCCCCATGTTACACGGCGGCCGAGCACGACGCTCGGCGAACCCCTTTGATGACGGACCAGCACCGCAAATTGACGAGTATCAATTAACCGTGGTCAGTTGCGGTCGGTCTAAGACACGGCGACAGGACTCGTCTCACGGTACTTAGGATTGTTCGCCGGAGTGGCTTATCGTAGCCGATTGCCCTTGTTCAGCTCATGATTGGCAAACAGCGGTCGACCCTGAGCCGCATTGTTGATCCGCCATTGAATCTTCCTGATCTATGGGAACTGACCAGTGGTCAGTTCTGGTCTCTCGATCCGTTCGGTGACGAGCGTGTTAAACACGTCCCTCGTCACTTTCTCCGTCCATTTGGAGCGCCTCGAACCGAGATAAGACACGTCGAAAGGGTGCGCTTTCATTGCGAACCCGTTGGACTTTACGCTGGTCAAACACCGAACTTGGTGTATTAACGAGGGCGACCAGTGGTCACCGGGGGTGCAAGCTGCAAATAAAGGTGTTTCCACGCGTTTCGATACGTTTCCATAGAATTTTTTGATCAGCCACTCGTCGGATTGGTTCGTTTAGTTCGTCGGCGAACGACGAAGCGGAGGACCATGCAAATAGAAGGATATCCTTTTCGAAACGAAAGGCGGATATAATAACAGCGATAGAAGCGAATGTTTCGTCGAAGCGAGGGGAACGCTGATTTCGAATAAATGTCCCTCGGTTCGGCGCGGAACGAAGGCGAAACTCAATTTCTTGATATCTGAATACCAGCCAATTACCCGTGATGCGCCAAGGGTACGCGACATATGTATATTTCTGTCATTTTCTCCACGGCCGAATTTGAATGTCATCTTCCTGCGTCCCCGTTCATCCTTTTCAATTTATTCCCCGTTCGGTCTCTCGCTGAGCGTCTGCGAGCCACCGGATGATTTGCATTTTCGGAAAAAACGTACGACACGTCGTATGGCTGATTTTGCAAGTCAGATGCGAGATATCGCGCGATCGGTGTCGTGATAAATCGTTGTTCGCCTCAATCGTTCGAGCGTTAGATCGTGCAACGTTTTCATAATGGACGCGTGAAAATGGAGACGCGACTCCATCATCGTTCGTGACTAATAATCTCGAATATTGTTCATTTTCATGCGAAATATGATCGGTATCGTCCGTGCTTTGAGCAATGGTAACGTATTTCGGCTAACAAGCATTTAATCTCGAAGGCAAAGTCGTCGATTCGATATTAACAAAGAAGCGGAATATTAATGCGCTTGCCAGTGGATAAAGTCGCGAAAAGTGTACCGAAGCGACGACCGACCGTATACGCAATATTTGCATGGGAAATTAAACGTCTGTTTGCGAACGACGAATGTGTCCTTCGTTGAAAAGATCGAATAGCAGCGTAGCCGTAGGCACGGTCGCGTCGCTACCATATTCAGAGAGAATATCGTACGTGGATTCGTATTGCCGGCAAACGACGCCCTGATAAAGTATTCCCTGTGATCCGTTCGATGTTGAACCGTGTTCCCCACTTTGTCTACGTTTGATCGCGTCCCAAAAATTTCAGTCGCTTAATTCGCGTCGCCGTACGTTGGAGCGATCCGATTCGAGTTTGCTAAAGTATTCAAAATGCATTTTTTCCGCCTTCGAAACGATTCGAATTAGGTCCTAATCGTTTCTCCAATCGTTTCGAGAAACAAAAGGTTTTGGAAGAATACCCTTTACAGCACGAAAGGTTTAATCTTTGATGTCTCTAACGGTATAGACGCTTCAGACGTTTCCTTCATTGTCGTTGGCCAATATAATGGACGTCGAATAAGATTTAAGCGTCGCCAAGCGTAATCGCGAACGCAATTTCTCGTTATCGCAATTAAAAGTGTCGCAGAGGCTCGTCAAAAGCCCGTTGCCGGTCGAGACATCGAATATTTCGTCGTCTGAAACGATATCCCTCCCGGGAGAGCTCGTCTTTGCGACGACGTCTGACGTTTTCGCGGGTATATAATATTTCTAGGGCGGTCCAGCTCTCCGTCGGTTCTTTGGGAGAGAGAAGCAGGCAGTTCCATTGAGGAGCGTCCCTTTGATCTCCTGTCAGGCTTTATTGAACGGCGGGACGCGATTGGCGAGTCTCAATCATATTCTATTTCGTCGAGATTAAGGAAAATTTGCAATTATACGGATTACGAGGACGCTCCTTGGAATATTCAATCGCGAATTTTCGACTCTCTATCCGAGCTGTAATTTTCTTTCGCGTGCTTCTGAACTCGCACACTTGCTTCGTCTTGTATTTGAATCTTTTATGAGAACGAAATTGGTGATCCGTCTGATACGTACATTACTTTCCACGGTACCACTGTGACGTTTATGGACACTCATGTACAACCTATGCCTTCCGTGCAGAGGGGTTGCAAGAAACGCAGTTCGCGCTTATTGGTTTCAACCTTTTTGTCCAGCGAGTTCCACGTATTGTTCAACGATGTCCTTATTGCACCAAACGCGAGAGTATATGCACGTTCCTTTTCCTCGATGACGATGAATCAGTCCGCGAACTGCGCGTTACTCGTTCAATTACTTTCTTTGTCTGGTAACTGCCCGTTAAAAGTCGAGGTTACACGGACGCTCGAATCGCGAGGAAATTTTTACCGATTAAGAGACTGCGTGGTATACCCCCGAGTTGAACCGAACAGAGTTAAACGGAACAAAAAGCGAAATTAAGACTTCGTTAACGACGTCGTAGTTCGCCGCAGCGATATCTCGTCTCGCTTTTCGAGCAGCGTTATAGCATCGTAAAGATTCGTCGTGGCGTTTCACCTTTTCCGTGACTCGGTTGCATCACGTTTCAAGACGGGTGCATAAACATCGTGGAAAAAGTGTCGCATCAAAGGAGATCGAGCGTTGAAAACACCTTCCAACCGCGTTAGTATTTCCTTGCCTCTCTCCGATTCTCGTGACGCGAGGAATGCGTTCGCGATTCACACGCGAATTATTCCGCCCCTTCGACCGGACGCGGCAAAAAGGGCTGGTAAGTGACACGACGTCCCGGGCATCGTCATTACGACTAGTCGAGGCTCGCTCGCTATTTACCCCCGTAGTTAAAGCCGCCCCATAAAGATTCAGATAGCGCGCAGGAAAAGCCGTACCCTCGACGACGATACGTTCCTCGAGCTATAGAGACATGGTAACAGTGGTTGAGCGTTAACTGCGCCGCGACAAGTTAGACGAAAGGGAAAAAAAATTCTGCCTATCGCGAGGTCGCCTTTGGAATAAAGGGTAACGTTTCCTGGGTTGGACATCGTGTTTCGTCGGTGAAATCGTATCGAATGTAAAATAACGAGAATAATTAAAGCGACCGGTAGCCCTTTTGTTCCGTTTCTGATTTGTTACTTCGTTGCTCATAATTATTCGCGAAAGCGTAAACGTGTGAATAAACGGGTAGAAATTTTACAAGGGATAATTAGTTTTCGTCGCGCGTTAAATGGCAATTTGAAAACGTAGATTTACAAAAAGTCGAAGGAAAATGTCAGGTTCTCTGTCTTTATTCACACCTGTCTCGCGTTTCACGATTAATTATCGAGGAAACTTACCATGTAGGGACTATTGGGTACCGGGCGTAAGAGCGCGACAGGTTGTCGACGTGCGGGAACGTTGCAAAGGACCGGTGTCACCCCCCGCAGTCGTTCCTTGTGTATGACATTCTGTGGATGTCGGAATTTCCGCGACAGCATTTTTAATCACGCGAGCATTTTAGCGACGCGTTGCTCCCGGACGGTTTAATATAGCAGCAATGCGGTTATGCATAGTGATGAGGCGAGAGGAGCGAACAGAAGCGAGAACGAACGGTGTTGCGGCAGTAAGCGTGAAATGCTTCGGCTAAAAACTCCATCTGTAGGCAAATTGTTTAATTACTTACGATATTGCGGGGGTGCCGGCGCCCGGAAATTCGACGAAGCACGGAAACACCGCGAAAAAGAGGCGAAACGAAAGAGGGGCAAAAGGGACGGAAAGGATGGAAAGGGTGGAAACTGTGGAAGAGAGACGGCCCTCGAAGGGAAAGGGTGGTCGAAACGCTGGTGGCTAAACCGATTTTAATCTATGTGGCCAGCGAGCTTGAATTCGTTAATTTCCACGAGTCCCAGTCTCGTTAAAGAAATTTAATTGCGGCAAGTGCGATTGATTAAACCACAGGGACGGTTCGATGGAGATTGAAAAGGAAGAACTCTCCCTCGATGGTAGATATCACTCTCCCAAGTACTTCTTTCCTCGCGAAGATGGTTCTTTCTCGCGTTTCCTCGTTAAACGGAAGGAGAGCAGCTGTCCGGGCTAGATATACGGTGGAAAAACGAATTAAATTCCGTGCTCCGGCGAAGTCGAGGAACAAAGCAGCCTCCGGTATACTCCCGTGTGGCTTTACGCACATATTTTTTACGAGACTTCATTTTATACTTCATTCTCTTTATACTTCGGGGGTTGAAAAAAAATTGAAGTGCTGTCCGACGCATAACCGCTTCAACATTATTGCAATTTCCTTTGCTGCCCGGTTGCCGGGTCGAACAAACGGGCTTCTGCTTTTGAACAAAAGAGTCTCGTTGTAATGCGTTTACCTCGACACAAGCGGATGTAAACGTGAATAGTGGAATCGCATTTTCGCTTTGTATCCTGAATTAATGGCGAAGTATCGAATTTGCTCTTGTAAACAGCATGGATCTCCATGGAAAAATTCCATGCATCCGTGAGAGACTTTAATACGGTAGAGTGATTGCAATACCGATCGTTCTCCGACAATGGTGGCCTGCCTCTTTTTTTCCCTTCTATTGGTCGTCCACTATCCAAATTGAATGAAACTCGTCAGTATAACGCGCACAAAATATTTCATGCCGTTAGGAAAGCTAGGCTGCTCGTAAAAATTGCTCCGCTACCGTTCGAATGGCTCGGTGGCGTGGCTACGCTTCGTCAAAAGTACCGTAATAAAAATCGCCGTATATAAATTAAAGATACGTTCATCCGGGACGGGGAAACGTCAACAGGGTGTTTCATTTATATCAACATTGAACGCGCACCGTCAACGGAACAGCGCGTCTCAGACCCCGATGCTCGAGGGGTTAATGGACCTCGACGCAGCTGTATCACCTGCTGCGAACAATCTACGAGCTCGTCTTTTTGGAAACGACTGACAATAGCTTCCACGGAAACCCTGTTGATCAACGATTTTACATTCACGAATAGAAACTGTATCCTTCCTCGAGGGTAATCGTTAATTAACATCAACAAGGTTACATTAGAAGGAAGTAGTTACCCTCGAGGAATTCGTTCGTAGCAGAGCTCGAAAGCTGTTCGAAAACCGGTTTGTCTACGAGCTCAACTTAACAGAAGCCCGAACGGTGAGGTCGGCTAGCAACTTGTTCCGTGATTTAGCGCGAGAATCATCCCTCCGACAGGCGAGTCGCGTCAGGGCTTTACCCCTTGTTGTACAAGCCTCGCCACCCTTGCGAGCAACAACTACGCTCAGGATATACGGTGTAGGATCCGCACTGGATTTCTAACCCTACCTCTGTGTCCGACCGACCCGTGGAAATATTTTCATAGAAATGTACCGCGGAAATGACAGGGGGATAGACGGAGAGAATCGGGGGTGAGTCGAGGGTGAGTCGGTAGGGAATATTCGACCAACTATAACCCGCAGGGGCTCAGATGCTCGACCGTCCGTTTTTTTTTTTTTTTTTTTCCTTCGCCGGGAACAGGATGCTCATTACGGGGAGAGGGAAGGAACGTTGCCACGCCGACGAAACGGTAATTGTTTTTAATCACTCGAAGGAAGGGGGACAGCCGCGCTATTTCGACGATGGAGGAACAGGGACTGATGCGGTTAACCAGGAACTAACCCCTCGCGCTCGCTTTCCCTTAATGTCCTGCCACTTCTTTAACCCTTGCGCTCGAAATATCGTGGAAGAAAGGGGATGAATTCAGATTCGTATCTTGCCGCTTCAACCCCCTTAGATATCGTTGTGTGTTTTAGAAGATACGCAGCGTTAATGCTTTTATGTCACCGGCGAGGCGCGAAGAGACGATTATTTGGACTTTTGTTTGTTGGAATCATTTTCAGTGGAACGGATTATTTTTTCTTTCTTTTTTTTTTCTGGACCATTAAAAAGTAACATTTCAGGCATTGGGTGTTTCGAAATGTTGCACGTAATTTGTGCAAAACTGTTTCCGTCTTCAAATGCTCATTCTTCTTTTCCCTTTTTTGTTTTTTTGCGTCCCACATAGAGTTACGCGTGTTCTTAGCGCAGCAAAAATGGAGCACGTTTACGAGCTACCGTGCGTGTTTATACGAGATTTTCTTGCTACCGCGAGGCGGAATGTAGCGTCTAATGGGACACGAAAAGGCACGGTATCCGTTGTATCACGACATCGGTAATCCGTAGGTAATTATTTGTCCCTGTATTACGTGCGTGTGCGCGATTTGCTGTCGATAGTGTGTTCATCGTACACACCGGGATAGAGACAGATCGGAGAAACAGTGCTGTGTAATTGGTCATTATGACGGACAGGATAATCGAACTGTAAATGTCGTCGGGGTTAATTGACGCGTCATCTTCATCGATCGAGACGACGCTTATGGAAGGCCAATTCTTATTAAGTTTCGCTTCGAGTTTCGTGCCGAGCATACCGATATTCACGACTTACCAAACGACTCTAACATTGCAATTATTGAATTTCTAACAAAATTACTATACCGCAAGACGGAATTTTTTATCGCGTTCGGATCGATGTCTCGATCGTTCAACAAACATGCACGCCAAGCGCCATAATTTTCCAAATACTCGTCAATTAATCAGAACGTACCAGTGTCCAAGAAACTCGGAACGCGAGTCTCGTCGACGCGATAACCCGCGAAAAATAACAAGAACTTTTCCAACGCGTACGATAGCGTTCGGAAAAGTTGCTCCTTTTCTTTTTGCTCGTGACTGCGAATCGTCAGGTGCCGTGCAGCGGAAAGTTTCGGTAAACGGTGGAAGTTTTCTCGCCACGGTGCTCGTTCGACGAACCAAGTTGAAAACGCTGCGCGATGGATGCTCGGCGCGAAAGGAGAGCGCGGGTGGAAGGGTACCGTACCCGGTATAATATACGTTGGCGAAACTGACAAACAACGCTCGTAACGGGTTTTACGCGGCGGCCAATTATCAGAGTTGTCAGCCAGTCGGTTTAACGCCTCCATTTATGCGCGTATAAACGCGAACGGGAGTCGAAGCTGGAAGCCAATGAAATGTAAAGCCCAGGATGCATTAATCTTTGACTCGGGGACCACGGGACCGTGATACGCGTTGCAAAATACCGTTTTACACGGTTTCGCATGAATTTACTCGATCCACCGGCTGTTTAATCTGTATCGCACCGTTTAACTATGAGCACAACACGCCACGAAACCTTTGAGCTCTGGTTGATCGAATTACGGTGACATTCTCCACGGCAACCCTCTGGAATCCTTTGTCGTTGCACCGTGTCGCGTTATCGTTCATCGATATTATTCCCAGTGTTGGGCTTCGAGGTGTCGCGCCTTTGCGTTCGAACACGATAATCAACCGCGATGCTTATGGCATGTGGAGTTTGTAATAATCGGAACCGGTTCGCTCGAAAGGGAGCACGATTTGTTTATCGATGGGGATAGGTTATACATATATACGTATACGAGTGTTCGGTTCGGATGGAGAAACGTTGGGTGCAGTAGGATATATCGATGTTGGATCGGTGAAAATTATTTTTCTACGCGCGGTTAAAGCATGTAAAAAACATGATCGATGGAGAATGATTTTTCCGGTGTTATCTGTGATTGCGTTCCAGTTTCTATCGAGATATCGTCATTTTGACACCGTCGTTCGAACATTCCGTTTCTTCGTTCCGCGAGAAAAGTTGCGTGCAAATCGCAACTAGGAATCCAATATTTGAATAACGGAACATCGAAGCGTGAAATATCCCGGTGGCAATTAATTCATTCACCGGTGTCTCGTCATTGACAAGAGGATAGCTCGTAAAATTACCGGTTAAACATGCAGTGGCACGCGTAACGCGGTAGTCCAAGGTATTACGCCACAATCCCAGCCGGTCGTTCAACTTCTCACGTTCAGTCTCCGATGGTTCCCCGACAATAATTAATTTCCGGCCGTTTCCTTGGCGCGAGAGAAATGTCTCAAGGGGCGTGGCACGACTTCCGATCGGAGATGAGAGCGAAGAGAAACACGGCCACGAGACGAACGATATCGTGACGATTCGGCACGCTATTCGGCCGTTAAATTCGTCGACGATTAATATAAAGAAGGTTCGAAGAGTGAGGAAGAGTGAGAAAGAGTAGGCCGGGGGTGGAGAATACATTCGAGGTGGATGGTACGCGCGTTTCCTTGAAGCGCCTTAATGGAATACCGACTGCAACCTAATGCACGGTCTAAAGAATATCTAATTATCTAACACGTGACCCGACACGTGTGGGAAGCTCCCGCCGCTATTTTCTGATTCATTTATCGACTGCGTGGAGGAAGAGAATGGCGAACAAGGCAGGGCCCCTTGGTGAGATATTTTGTAAAGTTTACTCGGACCGCGCGCTGTGAAACGCACGCTGTTATTAAGGTCGCTTTTTACGCAACATCGAGCCGCGTGTCTACCTGCGTGTCTCGGCGTGCACGCGCGTGCCACACGGTTGCATTATGGTGCAGCACTTAGTCAGTGTCGATAGTAATAATAATATCGCGTTTCATCGTCGATTGGTATGGGCTGGAACAAAAATGTTGAAACCGGGCCTGTGTAATTGGCCCCATAGTAATCGTCCGCAATATCTTTCTTCTGCTTTTCTCGATGGCATACACGACGAGTACCCGCGCACTGTATCGCGCGTACCGCATAAGAAGCCTATTAGAGGGTTTCATAGAGTTTCGAATCATAATGGTGCATAATGCGCGGCATGTTCGATACTTTCCATCGCAATAGCTGGTTCACCGTATAAAACGTCTCGTACGCGTATATATTCTCGCAATACGATATTTATTCTCGTAACGAGGATACTCTAGGCTCGATGACATTTTCAAGCGAAACACAATTGCGCGTGAGTGCGCGGAACACAGAGAGTATACACGCGACTCTTGTCGAGCTTTGTTCAAGGCAGAAAATATTTTTTCTCATTGCCGTTGGAGCGTACTCGAGAACGTCGCTCGAGGGTCTTGTACGAAATTTTCGAGTGTTTCCCATGCCTGTCAAATCGCCGTCTCGTTCCATCTCCCCGCAAATCATCAGGTATGCCAGACCGTACTGTTGCATACTGTATATGCCTACTACTCGCTGCGACACCCATTACCGCCCCAATGACTCCGCGGCGTGCTTTAATATTTACTATTGCATCCCTCGAGCACCCTCGAACCCGTGTATCGTGCCACGGTTGAACGCCATCGACCCGTCAATATGCTTCGATCCTCTGCCGAAGGGTGCCAAGAGGGTAGCATCTCGCTACGTGGAAACGATCGAAGGGAAAAAGGGACGGAGAAACGTGGCGAAAGAGCGAGGGAAAGAGAAGGGGTCGGTTCGGGTTAGGTTCGGCTGGAGGAGAGAGGGTGGTGAAACAGGGGGTGGTTGCAGTGCTAACAAGTAAGCGGCAGGAAAACTGGCCCTGCTCGCCACGAATTGAAAGCGGAGTTAATTGATCGGAAGTCTTGAGGCTGCACGTGCCGTTTTTGCATTGTGTTGGCTCGTTTCACCGAACCGTACAGAATCGACTGGATGTTATTCGAGAATAAATAGTCACGTATGGAGCGATATTTTTCTTGTCCGACTGCACCTCGTCGGTTCCATTTTCGCTCCTCTGGTCATCGAGCAGCGAATCGTTTCGAATCCGCGCTCCATCTAACAGGTCCCATCAACGTTGCCGTCCTCTTCGTCCACGTAGTCGTGTAAAAATCGAGGCAATTACCGTTTGATCGCGTTCTTCGAGCAATTTTCTCAATTTCCGCTCCAGGATATTAGTTACCCGGCAATTCCGTGGCGGGGGCGGCGCGAAATTGGACCAGCCAGCGGCTTCTCGTACGGTCGAATTAAATTTTGTAAATCCCGGAGTGTTGGCCGGGAACGACGACGCGCAGCGTCACGATATCGTGGCCCTCGTCCTCTTTCTCCTCGACGAGAGAGTCGGCGGCGTCGTCGTCGGCCGTGGATACGGCGAGAAATAAAAAATACCCAGATAAACCGGAGCGTTAATGCGATTGCGAGAGGGAAGCCTGACTGCCTCCCATATATAATCGAGTTTCCATCTAGACGCGAGAGACGGACAAGGACGGAGGAGGAACGAACCACCCCCGGTTTTGTAATTGCTGGTATTTATAAGCAATACCCGGCGAGTATGGGGCCGTGGGGCTTTCCTAAACGTAATATGGTAATACGGGCAATGGCCCATATTGACATGAACGATGCTTGCCATTAGCGGGACCGGCTCTGGATGACTGTTTTTAATTTCCTCGGCAAGTGAATTTCTGCCCGATGGCTGGGGTGGATATTGCCGCGTATCACTCATAATCGCTTTTCTCCGGGTAAACGTCGGTATCTCTCATTTTTCTCCGCTGCCCGGACCTTTTTTCGACAATTTCTCCGCTCCTCCTCGTATCTCGTCGCTAAACGAACACGGAATCCTTCCGCAGGAAATATTTCAAAATACGCGACCAGTGCGGGGGAAAAAAAGCAGAGTCGTCGTTCGTGCAGCCGCGCGCGTGTTCGGAATTAGAAATTCGAGCGTGGAAGATCGGTGACCGATACATAGCGTTTAACATACGGCCACCGTGCAACCCTCGACGACCCCGAATTCGAGCAAATTTATTCTACGCTCGAGATAAGGATCGCTTATTCTTCGTACGAAACACGAAACACGAAACACGCGTGTCGCACGAAAAAGTCATAGCGAGGCTAATTCTATTTGACAAAACGAGCGAGCGTTTGACGTGGTTGCGCGTAACGAGAGCACACCTGTGAACCAGCCTTGCGGTCGCCACTTTACAGGCGTGTATCCGTGTGCGCAACGTGTGCGCAACGTGTGCGTTTGTGTCAAGTGGCCATTAAGTGGCACCGAAAAACCGGCACGGCATCTACGATTTCGATCTCTCACGGCTGAAATTAAATCACCATTACGACCGGTTGCGCCTACGGTAGATCCGCATCGGTGTGGGACTGGCGCAGGTGTCACGTCTCGTTGTGGTTACGCCACTGGCGCGGTGTGTTGTAGCTGCAGAGCTGCGCTCGCCTCTCTATCTGATCAACGATTTGTCGCGGTGCCTTTTGCCGGCTGTGTTCCACCGCCACCACGCCACGATATCCTTCCGCGCGCCACGAAGAAGCCACGTGGGATCGATTAATTAAGTCGTCCCGCGTGGCGAGCGACGTGGTTGGATTTATTTCGCGTTTTGCAGCGTCCAGTTACGCGGCGAACGTCGTATTCGTATCGGTTACGATCGTTTTTCGTCGGCGAGTTTCCTTTTCGATGGCGCGTACACGCGACGATCGTTTCCCCGCGATGGAAAATGCGGAAGCTTAATCTCGGAGAGGATCTCGAATGGACGACGGTGAGTTCTCGCCGGTTGGATGGAAGCACGGGTGGTTTTCAGCTCTGCAAATCACGCCTCGGATTTAAAGGACTAGCGCCTCTTCGTTGTTGGGTCGGGGGTCGAGAGAATCGTTAAAACCCCTGAATTCTTCCTGTGAACGCCGAGAAAGTCGAACGAGCGAGAGAATAAAGAGGGAACGACCGTCTTGCTTAAAGAGATCCTTGGAGCGGGTGGAGGTACGTCCGACCAGGGCCAAAAGTCGGAACTCGAGGGCAACCGGGAGAACAATAAAACCGAAAAGAAAGGTGTACGGGGAGCGAGAACAGGAAGAGCGCGCGGAAAGCGCACAGAACCAGCGATGGAGAAAAAAGAGGAAGAACTATCGTATCGCTCGATACGATGCATCGATAATATGTAGACTCGAAGAGAACCGAATCGGGTTGGAGAGGATCGAAAATGATTGCAGCGAGTTGGAACGGACAATTCAACGCGACAACCTATTTATCTCGGGGAACTTCGCGAGTCCATCCTTTTTAATGCACTCGTTAATCGATGCTCCTTCATTCCACCCCTTTTAATCTAGGGAATGTCTCCCGTAAGGATTATGAGAGATATATGCTGATGGAAACTTGTACGGTTTATAGTAGTTATTCTCCTCCGATGAACACCGTTCGTATCGACGCATCCGACAGACAGACCGTATTCGGTTATTAGGGGGTCGTAATCAACATTGTCTTTCTCGATGTTCCGTGGCGGGCATCCCAGCCACGCCACCCTCTCGTTGCCATCCGCCGTGCCGTCGACTTAACCCTCGCGGTAGAGAATTTTTCGCTGACAACTTAACGATTTAATACGAACTTAATCGCGTTACGCGCCACAGTGCTCGATCCCGAAATGGCTAATCTTGCCGGTTAAACGAATTATCCCTTCGATCTCGAGGCATCGTCTATCCGCGTTACATCGACCGCTCGAAACAACCCTTTTCCCAAGTACGCCTCGCCTGTCGTCGTTTCGATTTTTGCCTGACTTTCGACCGACTGCACTTTCACAAGGAACCATTACCCGAGAAGAGCCATACGGTCTGCTGCACGCCCGGCAAAAGGTCGTAAAGCGTAAAAGGCTGCTTTAAAGGCTGACTCTTAATGACGTCCACGTGCATAATGCTTACGTGGAAACGAAAGTCCTCCCTGATTATTGGGAGGCTAATGCGTGTCGGCGATCATGTCGAAAATACCAACGAGCACAGGCTACTAAGTGCTGTGAGATACTTTTGCTAATGGTATACCTTCGTTTATTTTACGATATTACGCGCTTTCGTCTGGCTCACTCGTTAATTAGCACGGTGCTTCGGATTGCAAATGGAAAATTGATACCGTTCAACGGTAAAATCATACCGGAACGATGAGAATCGTAACTTTCCAATGCGAACAGAGATCGGATACGCGTCGCTCGCGTTCAATCGGTCCGTTCGTTCGACTATTTTTAACGAACAACCGCCGGTAAACGGTGCCTTATCGTACGTCTTTCCAACCGACGCGACTTCTAATCTCTTGCCCGACAGAGAAGGATTTTACGCGGCGTGTTGCATAGAACAAGCAGCCACCACGCAGGATTTCCACGTCCCTCCTTGTTATTTATTTTCCGCCGAGCGCCGCTAACTCTTCCCTTCGTTTACGCACATAAATACTCGTTTAAGCCTCCCTCGCGGTATCTCGGATGCTCGATCCGACTTCTCGTCACTCATCCGGGATCATCAATCGTCTCTCGATCGTTCAGGAGTTACCACTGCTTCGTTCGAAAATACTTCCCAATGGCGCATCGAGTTGTCTAAAAATAGAGACGTTCGTTTCGGGGACACCTTGCGTCGACTGTAAAATGTCCCCTTTCGTCGAGCGGTTAATTCTTCGCGATACCGTTCGACTGCCATATTTGTTCAAAATCTATAAATACTTCCTTCCCACCGTCGTACAAATCTTTAACGAATAAACGATGATTATAACTCTGAAATTACATAACAAACGTATCGAAATATTTACGCAAAAACCCATCGACCCACGCGAACCGTAAAAGCCGTCCATTTTCCAAATCATTTTGTTTCTGTTTTCGTCGATTTCCCGTTAGCAGTGCCGGTTCTCGGCGGGACGTCTCGCGATATCGTCCCATAAGGTACAACGAAAAATCGCGCAGAGGAAACAAGCGTGATGCGTGTCCCCGGAGCGTTCCGGCCGTGACCGTCGGGCATTAACCGTAATCGTGGGTTCGGATCTTTGGCCGGACGGATTTGCCGGTTTGCGGGACGATAAAAATTAAAAATTCACAGGCTTCTGGCCGTCCTTCTCTCTCGAGGGTTACGAGTACGAAGCCGCGATTCGCGGACGTAGGCTGTCCAAGAGGTAGAAGGTTTTACCGGGCGGCGTGCGAGAGATAATGATATACCTTCGTACCGTTATCTCGTACATTTATCGGGCCGGTACATAAGCGTGCGCGGTATAGCTGTGGTGGCGTAGAGTACTATCGCGCGGCAGGTATGGCTTGTTTTATTTCCTCGTTCGAGGCTGCCGGAGGTTTCGCGTAATGCGCGTCTGGAAAACGGTTTTACTCGTCCCTGCTCGGCCCCGTCGAACGGTTTTGCTTGCAGAACGTTCGTTCCGCGTCCAGCGCGTAATCACCGGTTGCTATGTACGCGCCGCCATGGATTCGTCTCTTTTGCCAACGTCGCTTCGACTCATGCCAACGCGCATTGTCGATAATACGTCTGCACGTTTCGATTCGCTTATGTACAGGCGCGTAGATTTTACGATCGTCCCGTTACACCCGAGAAGGAGCTTCTTTTTGTCCAGACATCTTATGGTTATGCTACGCTGGTAGTATACTGGTACGCAGGGAGATCGAAACGTTGACGTATCGTCGCCGGATTCCCTCCTTTCGCAGGCGCAAATTAAATTTCCACAACTATCATTTCGGACAGTAAAAGCGGCGTAAAATTTACGGGCTTTCGTACGAAAAGGGGATGCCGCGAAAAAGGGGATTCAGTTGTTTACTCGGTCACCGAGTTGTTGGAAACTTTTCGCTTCTGTGACAGATCGACCCTAACGGTTAATCGATTCTGATATTTGCCAGAGGAAAAAATGCTGCCTGCATCCCGGTGGGTTCACTTGGAAAGGAATAATCCAATAAAAGGGAATAGCGGTCGGTATTGCCATGATTATTCCCGGTAACGGGTTTCCGAAGTGCGGAATAACAGCGCACAGAAATAGGAGCTGATCGAATCAAAGGTTGCGCGGCGTGAGCATCGATGGCTACCTGCAACCTGAAATTTTCATGCGCGTTTCGAAGCAAAACAAAAAAAGAAAAAAGAAAGAGAAAAAACACAGAAAAAAGGCAAAATAAAACCAACGAAAAAAAATGCACACACAACGATGCAACCGTATAAATAACTCGATAGGCAGGTTCCAGTTTGTTTGATCAGTTGGCGCGGTCGTTTCGCGCTTTCTGTAATCCGCCGGATGTTCGTCGTTTGTTCTCTGTCAAGTCCGTTGCGTTTCATCGCGATACGCGTTTCGAGACCCTCGGATGACCCATCGATTTACCCTCGAGCTTTGCCAAACTCGTTACAAGCGTTTTCGACGTATCTTTCGTAGTCGAAATCTACCATGAAGCTGTCTCCGATCCACGGCACGAGGAGGGGGAAGAAGAATTTTTTTTTCTTTTCGGGGGACGAGCGCTCGCAAATCACGGCTTAGCTCCGTCTAACTTTTATTGTTACTGCGAATATTTTATGGGGACACTGTAAAATTAAAAAGTCGCTCCACCCCAGCTCGGATTCGGGCTGTCTGCCGATAATAAGGGTGGTTACGCGGGACCATCGCGCACGATACCGCGTTTAACACCGAGAACACCATATGCCCCCAGAAACCCCACCCTGTCCCTCGTCCAGAGTTACCCTTGCGAGCTGCCAGAACTACCCAGGGTGCCAAACCACTATTTGACTTTCATTACTTCTTATGAAAGGAGAAATTTATCGAGGCAGATTTTTCCCGATACCGAGACCCCTGATCCTACCGGATTCTGCGAATTTTCCTATTCGCTGGCTACGGTGCACGCGTGAATTTAAAATGACCGCCTTCTGATCCCTTTCATTTCCGAAATGGAATGGCGCCAGAGCTGTTTCACAATAGGCAAAGATTGGGGACGATGTTTGGGTTTTCCTTGAGTCACCCCTTCCTGCGTTTGCAGTCAATTTTCCGCTTATCCGACTTTCTACAAATATGCAAAGAACGCACAGATTTGCATTCTTTTAAAGGAAGGCTATCATGATTCATCGTTCGAGGTCTCGGTAATCTCTCAACGAGCGGCACGGACGCGTTTCTTCGATAACGATTTCGATTTTGAGAAGGAAGGGTCGTTCGTCAAGTCGAAGCACCTAAATTCTCGGTTAAGGCCGGACTGACAAGGGAGCAATTTGCCAGTTGTTTAAGTGCCAAGTGTTAAGTGCTCTGTCGTTTATGTTTCGCCATTATTGTTTTATGTTTGGCCTCCCCTCGGACCTTCGCGTACGCTCTACCACAGCCGGAGTTGGCGAATCGTACGCGTAGCCGCTCGCATAGAACGATTGAAATTAATTCACGTTTATGAGCGGCGCGTAAAGCTGGCGGCGAGTGTCGCTGGAAGATAGGCAACTTATTCGTGCCTCCGGCTCGCGGGATCTGCTTCAAAATTCATATTTCGCGGAATCACCTTTCGGTCTTCTCGGATGTTTGCCGCTTTCGAGACGATCGTAACGTCCTTTGTCGCGCAGCGATGTCTGTGTGGAAAGTTGTAAGGCTTCTCCAGGTAGCGTAGCAATGACACAGTTACGCTATCTTTACGACAGCCGAGTATGAAAGAGCCGCGTATAACGTTGACGTACTATGTTGGTAATGAACGCGATGCGACTCTCGTGTGAATTTGTCGCCGGTGATTACTCGCAAAAGTGTCGCGTTCGTTGTAATGAATAATAAAATAGCAATGAATTATTTTCGCTGCTTTACGTGCTTCAAAGTTGCTATAAAAATTTTCTTTAGAATCACAGTGTCATTTTCCACCACCGTAAACGTTCAGTTCCAAGAATCGACAGCTACCCGTTACGCAGTTTCCTCGAAGAGCACTTTACGACTAAGTGCACAGTAAACGCATCGTTGTATAATTACGTAGGCTTTTCTTAGGCTACCTAAGCTTATAAAACAACATCCCTGCAACGCCTCCGCGTAACACAGGGAGCCCGAAACAAGGTATTACCTTTCCACGTGCACGCGACGCGTGCTTAATCTCTCCTTTCGCGCTATTCCTCGAGGATGGTTACTCGGTGTCGTTCTCCGTGTAACGAAGCGGATGAAAACGGATCGCGCGTGTGTGTGTGCAGGCGTGGCGCAATTTCATGTAGCATCGTAACGTCGTTACCGGGGGCAATAAAGCGGGCTTTAATCATCGGTTGGATTAAAGTCGGGAGTTTGATTCGGTTTTACGAGTTTTCAAGATTGCCACTCTCGAAGGGGTGCAGGGAATGCATTTCTTCGCGTTGCACGCAAACCGCGGCGTTGACGCGAGAGAGACGTTCGTACGCGATCGATCAAACATCCCCTTCGATTCTGTGAAATTGCTGCTGCCGATGAAACCTTTCATCGGACGATTTAACGAGATCGTGCGTCGCTTACAATGTTTGTTGCAGCAATCATGTTTCACTCAGCCATTACTCTTTTCATTTTTACCCCTTTAAAGCGGTTAAAGGAACCCGTGAAACTAATGTCCACAATTTTATAACTATCGAAAAAAAAAAAAAAAAAAATATGTCGACCTATTTCTCTATCAGTACGAACAATCAATTTTTGAGGATGCTCGAAAACGTGCTCGTCGTCAAAGGGTTAATTATCGATACTGCGTAAAAATTGTACGGTAAATTCTTCGTATCCCAATCAGATCGTAACTGTTACAACTTTCAAGGAACGGAGAATGTACCAACAAAATCTGGACTCCGAAGTTACGCGAGAATAGCTGTCCCTTTACGAGCGACCGTAAAATGTATCCGTCGATAAAAAAGTTAAACAGTTCGGTTGCAGCTTAAGCTCGGGATTAATACTTTTAACTGGCTCGTTGGCCGCCGGAAAATTTTACAGGCGAAGGTAACGAGCTCTCGCGTGTGGAGCTTAACGAGTGGATGTTCGACGCTCGTACAAAAGTTTTAGGACGCACGGCGTCACGCACGTGTCTCCCTATAATCGCGTACTCGTGGCCCACTGGATTTTTATCACTGCCCGCATCGACGCGCATCGCGTAGGTTACACACGCGTGGTCGAAGGACACGAGCATATTTCATTTACCGCGCAAAGCATGACGGAAGCTCGTTTGCGCGTCGTTAACGATTCGACGACGCAACGCGACGCGTGGTGAGCTTGGAATGGAAATTTAGATAATCCGACAATTGACTCGTAACCGATCGAAAACGTCGACGGAACGAAACCGGCGTGTACGATCGCCACGATAAGAGCGCGGCGCAGATTGTATCTCGTGCACGAGTACACGCTGGTTCGCACGTAACTCCGCGAGCAACGATTGTACGCTCTTTTGTTTATCTTTTTTAATGAATGGGTCGGTTTATACGGTTGTTAGCATGTGAATATCAATGCGCACGCGTAATCTCTTCTTGTGAAATAGATACAGAACCTGATTTCAAATTCAATGTTTCGAACACTTTTAAGTACGCCAAGTTTTACAATTTTCAATTTTTTATTTCCATCAAAGGAAGAGCGAAATTTATACCGAAGCTTCGCAAATATCGTTCACACACTGAAATCTTTCGAAGCAACACGGAAAGTAATAGGTTGCTCTTCTTTGAACTTCACTTTTTCATTTTCACCGAAGAAACTTAAAATAACCGGTTGAAGCAAATACGTTGAAGTCTTTCAAAGCAATCCATCTAGTAGTATAATTCACCTCATCCACCCCATCGAATTTTTACGAAACGAAACGAGTTCGAAGGCTCGTAAAACGGCGTAGCGCGTAGAAAAACCGCAAAAGATTCGTCGGATGCACACAGCGGCGGGCAGAGGCGCTACCCTTCCGGAAAAAGCGTTTCTGGGTCATTACGCGGCGATAATCACTCTCATCTCGCCGGAATCGCGAGACTCGAAAACTATTAGCATATTAATGGCCGGCAGTCGAGTTAACCCTTTCATCGGCGTCGGGCAGATTTGCATCTCACTCTCCGCGGAATCGCAGGCGGGAGGAGTATGGCGAACGACGAGCGCGGGACGGTGGCAGTGCGTTAAAAGCCCGGCTCGGCCACCCTCGCGAGTCTCGGGAAATTAACATGACAAACTACCCCCAGCAATAAGGGGGTCGAAAAGATATATCGCGCTGGATATGCGGGTGTACGGCAGAAACAATAGATGATGGCGACCTGGCCGGGCTGAAAAGCGAGGATGAAGCCGGTCGTCGTCGCGTTTCATCGCGGTTGCTTGTTATTTACGTTGCACGCTATTATTCCGAGCGGTAATACGGCTGACTTTGCTAATATTTAGTCGGGAGAAGCGAAGAGGTCGTGTTATCGGTTGGTTGATCGCGATAATGCGTGTGATTTTGCTTTGTTCTTTTATAAATGGGAAGATGTATTTCATATATATTTTTTTACAAATAGGGTGGTAAAAAATAGTTTTTTTTCTTTCTTTGTTCTTTTTTTTGAAGGTTCGAACGTATTCTTCTTTCTAAATTGGAAGATTTGATTGATCGCGACGTTGAACTTCTTGTTTCATCGTGGAACGATGAAACGATTAATGAACTCGCCGACGAGACGACGAAACGCGTCGGATAAAAAGCGCCAGCTCGTAGCTATGACTGAAATCCGAAGGCTTGTTTTGAAATTTCTCGGCGATCTCGTTAGGACGATGAAATATGAGACGAAAAGTTTCGGGGGTTGTATAGAGTCGTCAGCGGCCGTAAAGACTGACGGAGATGGAGCGGAAGGCCGAGAAAAATTAGCATGGTAATTCGCCCAGCGTCGTGACTGCTCGTAAACTTCGGTAATTAAGGCTGCTGGTTGCCCTGTTCCTGGTTCGCCTCGAGAATCACCCTCCCCTTTCTTCGTCAAAGGGGTTGACTCAAGATGTCGGTTCGTCTTGATGACTTTCCTTCTATCGTGTCATTATCGCAAAGTTATTCTTCGAAACTCATCGTTTTTTCTTTAAATCGTTTCCAATAATTTTGTTCGAAGCTTCGAAAATTTTCTCTTCTTCGAGCGATTTACAACTTGTCGTTCTCGTTTATTCGTGCCGTGGTCCTTTTACGAGCTTCTTCTCCATCGAAGAAAAGAGGAGCCGAAAAAAGAAAGTACGGGAGCGAGAAATCAAGAAGGAGGTCCTTTTGATGGCCGCGCTGCCGGTAATGAGGAGTCAGGATCCTTTCAAGGATGCTCTATAGAGTGCCGCTGGGATTTGATAATTACAAGGATTATTTCGAATTTTAAAAGCGGTGGTCCGCCCCTTATCGCTAGACCGCGAGAAAATTCGAAATCTGTGCTCATTAACCGTGGCCGAGCTTTTGCGCGCGGTCTCGCGACGATTTTTTTTTTTTTTTTATTCCTTCAGCTTCCTTCTTGCCACTCGTCGAGTTCGCGTCATCGATCTCGCATCACCTTGTTCGTCTCATTGTTCCCGCACCTTTAATTGGGACACTCGTCGCGGGTGGTAATTAATTTTTAAGTTAATTGGTAGGCGTACGCTTTAATTAAGAGAACCGCGGATCGTGGAAGCCGCTTGTGGCGCGATTTAATCTCTGGCTGAGAGATGCTCGTTTGATCGAGTCGATTCCGTGTGTCGAGAGCGCGCAGTGGTATTATGGAATTCAGTCGAGAAAGGAGAAACGTCTCGATATCTCGCATTCTGCGAACGTTGTTAGAGAGCTTTGTCAGCTGAACTCTGGAAGCTGACTATCGAAGATCCGGGCGCATTGTAGCGTATTTTCCAGCCACGCTGAAATTCCCGACAAAGCAGCTAGGTTCAAACAGTGTCTCGCTAGCAGCTACACTCCTAGAGTGGTCGTCTTAACGGAAATAATTGGCAATCATTATAAGCTTAAGGCGCTTTGCATTATCGGCTCTCCTTTGCCCGACTCACCAGTGCTCTTTCGACGATCCTACTCGAGCAGCTATTCGTTCTGCTTCTGTTTCGTCCGGACACGTCGCGATGAAAATATTTTTGATGGGTTATTAAATTAAACGATTTCTCTGATTGGGAGCAGCGGACTCGGTATCAACTCTCGCTTCTCGTATCTTCCCCTATAGCATAGCGGCGTCCCGTGGGACACTTCTGGTATACTGTAACGCTGGGGTCGTGCCATGGCAACCCCTATACAGTAATTATGCTTTTCTTTTTATGTCCGCGCCATTTCATTGGGCCGATATAATAAGGCATTGTTGCGATGGGGCGCGGGGAACGGGACAACGTTTTTAGGATACTCGCTTAATTAGATCTGCTCGCTGTTGGGCGGTCCGATCCGATCGCGTTTTTCAAAAAGAGCTTAAGCTGTTATGGCATTAAGCTGTCGAAAAATCGGTCTGGGTAATCGTGTTTCCCTCGATACCCTCCCTTAGAAGAAGCTTTGGTTCCCTCGAAACGAACATACGTTCGTTCGTCGATAGGGAAACTGATCTGTCGGGCACCGATTTTTATGAAACTTTGCAGATGATTGAAGAATCAATAAATATTACAGCAGGAAAACATTAACGCAACTAATACAATTTCTAAAATATCTTTTTCTAGAGTATTCTCCGTTTATTCGGAAAGTTTCATTTAAGTAGATATTTTACAATCCGTTTAACATATCGTCTGATTGTTGTCACAGAAGTTTTCGTAGGGTGATAAATACACCAGATCGTGGCTGATTCATTGCACGCTATTGCGACCAGCCAAAGAAGTTGGTAATATAAGACGGAAAGTCGATGTTGAATGGAAAATCCATGGAATCGTCGCGCGGGACTTAGAGCGCGTCTGGTACACGCCTACCCGTAAGAATAATGGCGAACGTTCGTCAGGTTTTGCAATCGTATGGAAATAAGGTGCTAAGTAAGAGTTAAGGCGAGTGTGTTTGCTCAAGTGGCGCCAGCCGACCGTCGTCTTTTCGTTCCTTCTGATTTTCTGTCTTTCTTTTCGCTTCGATTCGCGACCAGTTAATTGCCAGACGCGTCAACAGTCTGTTCGTTTTCCGTGCGGATTTCTTTGCGGATCTCTGCGTCGTGATGTGTTGGGTAATAAAAAGTTTATCGAAATCGTTGATCCTTGTGGAATCGCTACTCGAAGTCTACACATCCGACTAATCTTTTCATATTCAATTTTATAGGGTAATTGAAAATTTGATCGCACAGTGTTTTTCAATCTTTTAACGATTTCGAAGTTCAAACAATAACAATCGTATTCAATAATATTTGCTTACCGCTTCTCGGTATGTTGAAACTTGCACAAAATTTTCAACCATCCGTTCACAATATTTGCAATCTTTCATTTCTGGTATTTCTAAAAACAAAAAAATTCTCAAAAGTGAAAAGCTCATATCTCTCTTTGTTTGTTCGTTCGGAAAGCTCGCCGCGAGCGGTCAATATTTTTAGTCTCGTCTCGCGAAGATTTTCGATGCAACCTATTCGAGGCTCACGGATAGAAATTCGATGCTCCCGCCTGCGTGGTCAACCCAACATTTAGGTCAAAAATCTCTCCCGCGTCGCGATGACGTTTCGCCGCGACGCTACGACGCGGCGTTCTCTGTGGCGCGGCGCAATAAAATTCAAAGTACACAAACGCCAGACTCGCCGTTTCGCAACTTTCTTTCCGCTCGCTCTATTTTAATTTCCCAGTCCCCCGGATATCGCGAGACCGTCCGGGGAACGACCAACCCGGCGAAAAGTTGCGCTCTTTCGCGAGCTTCGCTCGTCCCGATCCCACTCGAATTCGTTCTACGTGTCCCTGGCCTATGTGTGTACGCGCGTAGTGGATGGACTCCCCGCACTTGCATAAAGTTAGATCTCTATCCGTATATTTATTCGATCTCGCGGCAACACACAAACCGACCCGCGGTCTCGCACGCAACAAAACGCTCGGTTTTTCGTGCGAATGACCGTTCATATATTTAACTAACTCACACGCGAATCCTCTCTCGCGAAGCGTTTATTTGCGTACGCTGCTCGGTTCTTGCGTTCGCGCCGTGTGCGCGGCGACTCTTCGGATCGTCATACGAGAGATAGCGCGTGGAAGCGTTTATACGTCTGTGTTTGCGTCCAAGTTGGAACTTCTGACACACAATCGCGCTTATCTAACCGTACTTTCCGGTTCTTTCCTGTGTGCGTGTCTTCTGAGCGTGTATCAGCGCGAATTCGCGTTTATAGCTCCCCCTCTGTACGTGTCCATACGTACGGACACGCAGACCCACACACTCGAGCGAACCACCGAGGAGAATACGAAGTTTTGTTTCAGCAAAGTCCTTCCTTTACAAGCAGTTTTACGCGACGTAACTTACGAGTCGGGGCAATCTAGACGACTAGCAAGACGACGACGATATTACTTCCTTGGGTTAGGTTAGGATCAGTCGAGGAAACCAGGGTTACCGACCCAACAACCCCGTCCACGACACACACCGCCTCGTGTTCCTTTAACGTCGCTCTCCCCTCTGTCTCTCTCCTTCATTTTCTTCGTCTTCTCCTCGTCTAGCTCCTCGAATCCTCCTCGTCGCGGTATTAAAGCGTAAACCCGGAATGGAGACGCACGAGTACCGTTCGCGAACAATGTTGCGCCGTTCTCAGACGATGAGAGTATCCTAGAAAGCTCGTTGGTCTGGCGTGCTCCTGTCGAACGGAAATTCGGACGATATCGAGCTTGTGCCGCATAGCCGAGAACTAGACAGCGTTCCGGTGTTGCCCGGTGGAGAGCACTTAAGGTGGATCTAGCTCGGGACGACGATGACGACGTCGTCGACACGCCGGTGGATGTTGTCGATGGTCGAAGACTTCGGTGCTCCAAGGATATTGCATAATGTCCGGCGGCTAAGTTCCGAGAAGAGCACCCGCTCCTCGGGATAGTTCGATCGTAACTTTCGCGAATATTGCTGGTGTAATGTTTGTATTCATAGCGTGACTAGCTCGTGGATGGTGTTT
This sequence comes from Ctenoplectra terminalis, assembly GCA_019453375.1. Taxonomy (NCBI): domain Eukaryota; kingdom Metazoa; phylum Arthropoda; class Insecta; order Hymenoptera; family Apidae; genus Ctenoplectra; species Ctenoplectra terminalis. The sequence continues at coordinate 18,439 of SMSQ01019090.1, read as the reverse complement.
AGGATCTTCCGTCGATAAACTTATATTAGTTTTCGCATAGCTTTTTGCGATTTTTTTCTTTTTTTCTTTTTCTTTTTTTTTTCGTCTATTGGAAAGTTCGAAGGTGTTGGTATCGGAGAAATGAAAAAGTTTCGTCCAAGATTGTTGGAAAAGTCAGACGACCGATAATTCCTGAATAATTCGTGGTCGGTGGTCGGAGTTCTATGGAATCTTAACCAGGGAAGGAAGACAATAATTCCGGGAAAACCAGTCGGCTTTGTGCTCTCGCGGACGAGACTCTTCAGACGTTTTCGTTTCAATATCCCGGTAGTACCGCGTAGTCCTACGGGTGTTGGGCGAGAGGTGGCATAAAGGACATCATCTCTCGCCGCGCTAAATATAAGTGCTGCGGCCAAGAAAGAGGGATGGCTTAAAACATTTTTATTCGGATTCTGATGGAAGGACGACACTGACAACCACGGTGACGACGTTCGACCGAGAAAGAGAGGACGGGGTGAAAGGGAAAAGGCGGAGGTGTCCCGAAGTTTTTCGGGGTGGTTGTCGGATATAATCACTGTAGGACCATCCCTACTCGTCGTCTTACCGATCCCTCTCCTCTCGTCCCTGGTTTTCTCTTCGAACAGAGCAAGAGGAACCCATCCTCTCTCGTATTTCGTCTCACGGCATTGTCCCTTTTAGTCCCCACGGGATTGCGGGGCCAACACGGCGAGATATCGGATCAATTTTTTAAGCCGAGGGTGCCGAGACTTTACACTCCTTGAGAGACGACGACGACGACGACGACGACGACTACAGAGGGGTGCGGCGGGATGGCGAACAGCCATCGCGTTTGGGCTCTATGGGGTTCGTGCTTTGGATAGATTCACCAGGGGGCGAAGGGGCAGCGAGGGGTGGACAGGGTGAAATCAAGCCGCGAAGAAAATTAAAACGAGGAACCGAAGGATCCCGAAAGGATCTCGCGGCCAGGATGCTCAGCCGCTTACCACGCCACCCTAGACGCCACCCTGACGCCACCGATCTCCGTACCAGCGACCGACCGTGTTCTTCTTTCGGTCTCGCGACTTCCAGCAACCTTGCCGTTCCGCGAAACAGTCGTGATTGCTCTCACCCTACTTTTCCCCTCATTTTTCCCCTTAGGAACGTTCTTTCTTCTTTCAACCCCCTATTCTCTTCTCCGTTCAATACCCCTCTTCTTCTCCTCATCTTTCCTCTTCTTTTTCTCCGTTCACCGTTACACTCGACTGACGTTCCTTCGAGGACTCGTCCAATTTCCATAACGAGAATCCGCCTGGAACTTTCCGCGTCCGTTCAACTGCCGCATCGATTATCGCGAGAACTTGTTGCGGGCGCCAGAGGCCGACCAAGGCTCATCGCGATTCACCGAGTGAAATTAACGCGCGGAATGGGGCGGTAATGTTTGAGCGGAGCACGCGGAGCGGGACCAACGGGAGCGATTCCATTCCGCCTTTTGAATAAAACACACGGATGTTTCCCTTTTCCTTCGACGCTCTATTCGATGGCAAATTGTACAGTAAAGGGACAAGGGCGGCGACGGATCGTTGTCGCGTCGAGTACACCGTAAAAACGTAATCGCGCAAGCAGGTGCGAAAAGAATCGAGCGGGAAGAGTTCGCGAATGGATGGTTATTTCGATTTAGACGATCAAATGGAAGGTAAAAAAAAAAGAGAGAGAGAAAGAGAAAGAGCTGTCAGCTACGAGGCCGACGCTTTTCCCCGAAAGAAAACGTTTCGTGCACACGCGTTCGTTTTACGATAGCCGTAATTTCGATTCGCGGTGATAAACGAACGAAAAGAGGACGGCGCCATCTATAAAGCCGGAGGCAGGCGGGTCGATCGAATTTTTTTCGAGCCGTTCGATGGAAAGAGAAAGGGTGAAAGAGAAAACGGGAAAGGAAATCGTGGCTTCTCGCTCTTCGTAAATCGCTTCATTTCCCAACCAAGGATTATAACGCCCTCGACGGCCAATAATAAAATAAATCACAGCCTCGTAAAGGCATCCGTCATGCCGGTGGTGTGTGCACGAATACGTTCGCGCGGGCAAGCAAGCGCGAACTTTGCGGTTGTAATATAGTTTAGTGCTAACGCGCGAATGCTTAGACCGAGACGGTGCCACGATGGACCAAAGCGCTGGGCTATATTTCTTTATTTAATGCTGCTAGTAACGGCCCCGATGGTAAATCCGTTTTATTCTTTACGCTGACTCAGCCGAAGCCAAAGGTGCGCGAACGGACCTTCTTATATGGTTTTTGTCGTTAAGCGCCACTCTGCCAGGAGACCGTTTCTCCTTTCAGCAGCGTCGTTTTCGATCGTCGTTGGCTTTTCCATTGGACGCCGTTTTCGAGCATTAGGCTCGGCCTATGAAAACTTCATGGTGGCACGAATGGCTCGATCGGTGGAGCAATCGAGCGGTAAACGTAGGATCTGGATTCGTATCTTGGAGTTCGGTGGCTTCCTTGGTGAATTGATAGCTTGTTCGGTTTATAAACTCTTTCGGAAGATACCGATGTTATTCAAAGTCACGTTTAATCGGGTAACATTATCCTGGAACTCGGCAACTGGACCTTGTCCGCGTAATCTGTTCTTCCTCCAAGATTTACAAACCCGAACCACCAATGGCTACAAAGTAAACACGAGTCACTTAAATTCGAGTGTTAGGAAACAACCTTCTTGTTTGCACACGATGGTGTACCATTATTCCCCTAGTGTATGATGATCTCACCGTAGAACCACGAGGAACGCGTGGTCATCGATACGTTTACGGTCGTTCCTGGACGGTTTTCATCGCTTCCGTTTACCAAAAGCACGGCTGGTTCGTTTTCATCGCTGGCTAGCCCAGATGTTAGCTCGGAATCGATTTACATGCAGATTTCGGCGATAAAACAGCGAACGAAGGAGTTGATGGCGCGTCGTACTCGTTGGACCCGGAAACGGGTAATTAGAACGATCGTCGGGACACGGTATTGGGACGAATTTACGGACATCGTTGATATAGGGACGCGCTAACGATCCGTCTGACCTAATTACACGGGCGTAAGGTCGAAATGGAAAAGCTGCTAAATTTTTACAACAGCCGTTTCCTCTTCGATTTTTTTTTTTTTTTTTTTGCCATCGGCTGCTCGTGTAAAAAGCTCGCTGCTGTTTTTTATGGCGAAGTTACCCACGCTTTTGTTCGACCAATAAAACAGAAAATAATAACCCTGGGGTTTGGACCACGCTTCCGTGGTCCCGAGAAAACTCGACCCCTTGCTCCCTGCCTCGAATTGTTTGCATTTCTCCGGCATATTTTCGCGATATTTATTCGTCGCGGCTCGATTCGCCTGTCAGTCACAGCCAGCTGCTCGGGTACCCGTGTTCCTTACGACGACAGAAGGAATCGTAAAAGAGAGCAGCACGGTGGATGAAGTTAGAATTGTGGTCGATATAAAATGCAGATACGAGGTCTCGCGAGCATTCTGACTAGAACAGACTCCGACGAACAGCCGCTTTCCTCTGAAATAAATTCCAACTTTTCTTCGAGGTGTACAGTCACCAGGAAGTGCAACAGAAATCTCACCGACCCTTTTCTTCCTGCTTGAGACGCGCAACACGTGTCAGGCGACGAATTTACGCTTACGATTTAGTCTCTCGGGACAATATTCATTAGCCGCATCTCTGGAGCGGGAAGATTCCAGTGTTAATAGGTCGGTTAGCGCATATCTCGGTTAGCTATTACGTAAATCGTACACTTACAGCCGGTGCAGCAAGTCGGTGTTTTAATGAGCGCGCAGCCTGGCCGGAGCTGCGCTCTTTTACGAGGCGGCGATAAATCATGTAATTAACGGTATAAACTATAATCGTGAACGCGGTGGTCGGTAACACGGCCGGTTAACGATCTGAAAAGCTGACCGTTATGATAGGTCGAGAAAATGGTCGTTAAACGGGGTTCGGTATGGTGAAAATTCGCGCGCGATGCGTGTGTACGCTTCTGGCCAGAGTGAGTAATAACGAGAAATATAAATATTATATGATGCGGCGAAATAAAGGCACAAGAGCGCGAACGAGGCTCGTGTGGCTGGCATTGGATCGCGACGACTTAAGGAAGGCCCATGAAAATCGAACGCGAGAAGGAAATTAGTCGGAGATCGAGGATGGTGGTGGCTGTCGAATGGCCGACTGTAAAGATAAACGCGGGAACGACGGAAAATTCCCGAAGCTGCGAAATAAAAGTTGCTTCTACGTGCCTGGCCTTGTGTCGTTTCGATACCTTCGTCTTCTTCGTTTCTTCGTCCTCGCGTTTGGCATCCCTTCGAGGTTTATTCCAAGCATAAGCTCTCGCACTCCCCTCGAGGAGTTTTCGAGGCCGGAGAAAGGGTCGGTTTTATCCTTCGGGCTGTCTTTATTATCGGGACTAGAGAGAGCCGATCGCTTTTCGCCTTCTTTACAACCGCGAATGCAAATGGTCGCCGTATCCGCTCGCTCGACTTCCTGCTCTGCCTTTCCCGCCGAAAAATGCTCCGGGTTCGCGGTACTGGGGCCTCGGCCACTTAAGCGCCACCGGTAGAAATAATAAAATGCAGATTTGCCGTGTATTTTAGAGCGGTCGTCAAGTCACGACCAGGGGTTGTTCCTCGAACGCTTAAAAATTTGAAATTGTCGCGGAAAAAATATTTATTACCAACGGGGGTTGTGTTAATTTATCGAACACGAAAATCGACTTCGAATTTGATGGTTAAATTATTGGCGAATATAGCTCGGTCCACGGGGAGATGTTAATCCCATCGTGAACATAACCTGACGTTACATCGGGGAACGTAACACAGATCAGTGAAAAGTGACGGTGTTAACTAAGATTAACGGTCGAGATTAAGCAGCGGAATTAATTCTGCTCGCTCATTTGATCCTCTGCTAAGCAGATTATCCTCGACATCGGCCGACTAAGCGCGAATTAATTCGATTGAAACGTAACCAATGTTCGCGTCCCGACTCACCCCCATCGAATCGAATCGAATCGAATCGAATCGAGTCATATTCGATCGTGCCCGCTGACCACTCTCGAGAAGAACGGACAAAATAGAAGAGTCTTTTCCTCAGTTATTTACGATCGTTTTCCCGAACCACGGAACGATGTCGCAATCGTTCGTCTCTTCCTTTTTCCTCCTTTCTTCCTTCTCCTTTTTCCCCCGTTCTTTTTCTTCGCTCGTTCGTGTTTGCTCGACGCATCTTTCGGGGAGAAAAACGCGTCGCCCGGCCTCCAGGCATTAGCAGTGATATTTTATTCATGAAGCACCTCTTCTGTACACGGCTGCCTAACCCAAAGCCGAGCGCGATGCGAGAGCTACTAAATAAAACATCCATACGCGCCTCGCCCATAAATTTCTGCACGGCTGATAGATTTACAAGCCGCCCTTGCCGAACTGATATTTAAATTAGTCCAACTAAGGGGCACGCGGAGTCGCTTCGCCGCGGGTGGCTTACCTTTCACCCCTGTTTCCACCACCCTTTTTCCTTCTTCGTTTTTTCCTTTCTCACCGGCGAGAAGAAACCCGCCAACGGGTGGAGGAAATATATGTTCCTCGTGGAAACGCAAGGTTACGTTTCTTTCGCTTTCGCCGAGTATCCACTTCGCTGTAACATACATCATCCACAGGTAGCCACTGAACGCTGAAAGGTCAATTCGCGATAAATCCATAGTTTTCCATCGCACGTGTTTCCATACGACACGAATCCCCCTTGTTTCGAGCCTTCGATCGTTGATACCAAGGAAATTGAAGCAATCGAGCGCGAGACGGATCGATACGAGGGGTAGCTCTCACTCATTACGGTTTCCTTTTGCGCGTATTCACCGATTCACGGGATCTCGCGACCGCCTTTTATTATTCATTGAAATCGTCGGAGCCCGTTATCCTCGACGAGCAACGGCCTCGAGTACCTTCAGCAGCCCAGTGGCCCACTTGCTCCCGGGAACGGGGTTGAAAAGACAAGAAGAATTAAGTGCGGCACACCCCCCTTGGCTCTCTCGGTTCTTCTTCCGCGGCCGAGGGTCGCTGCTTCACATACGAGCTTTGCCTCGCTCCGAGGGTGTAAATAATGAACGAAGGGATGATTCGCGAGCTGCCGTGGAAGGGTCGTCTCACTAGGTCAATACCTCGCGACCCGCAATACGCGTTCCTTCCGCGGTTATCGTTTGCGAAGAGGAGTACCTGGAGGCATTGAATGTCGATTCTGATAAAAATTTGTTTTTTTTTTTCTTGGGAAAGGGGATGGAATAGAAAATACAGATGTTTTGGTTTAACAGTGTCGAAGATTGTCGAAGATTGGTAAACGAATCAATGGGGCGGGAATGGATATTCTGATTAGACGATGCGAAGAAAAAACCGTATTTTCTAAACAGCTACACACACATGATTTTCTTGTAGCGGTTAATGAACAGGAGGTAATGAATTACGCATATGAAATGCAATTATGATAATACATGATTCATACGCTTCTTCTTCATAGACGCGTGTAGCACTGCACGTAGCATTACGTATGCATGAAAGATAAGATTAATGATTACTTGCTAATAGCTGCCGTTCTCGCAGCGCATTATGCAAAATTAACTTACCGCCTTGCGCAACTTCGATATTCTAAAATCCGAATCCAAACTTTTCTCTTCAGACTCAGTCATTTCCCCAGAAAGCACACTTTAAAGCATCTCGACGAACACACACGGTATCACCGTAAAAGAGAAAAAGAAAAAAAAAATCCTCAACGAGTAACCAAAACCGAAGAAGAAAGGTTCTCGAAATTGGTAACGCGATATTTACTCGATGTTCCGACGCATTTTGTTTAGCAAACAGTCTGAAGGAGATCCCCAAAGATGGAGAGAAGCCGAGGGGAAGACAGCACGGTCTCGAAGACCATCGAACGATGGAAACGTGGAAGATCAAAGCGACAGACGTTCAATCGAAAGCTGTCTACCGAGACACCGCGGACGGGTAAACTATCCGTTGGAACTATTTCCAACAATAACCGGGAGTGTTTGCGGGCCCGCGTAGAAACGGGCGGAAACGATCCGTTCTCCGTCGCGATTCCGCCCGAGGGGGAAGTTTCTCTGTCTATAATCAATGATTTTCCGGTATCGGGCGCGCGGTTGCCGTTTTACGAGCAACTTGGACGAGCACGGCTTTACACGCCGGAATATGTTAAAGCCGACGTCCACGGAAACTCCGCTCCGTCGTTTCCTCTCGATGCAAATGTCGGTGAGGTCTAATGACGATCCTGCGCGCCGTGGGCGCAAATCGTTGGCTCCGATTTTTCTCCTCCCCCCTTTATCCCCTCGTTTCTCGTTCTCTGGTTCTTTGGTTCATTGTTGGTCTGGTTCGTCCCTTTTCTTCGCTTGATGCGGTAATGGCGCGCGGAGGGGTGAGCATTCGAATGCAAACGCGGGTCGTATCGCTTTGCCGCGGGAATATTCGACCGTACGAAGCGTAATTCTTCTATTTCAAAGTAGAAAACACGAGGAGGAAAGTGGTTTCTGGTGGCATTGGCGATTCTTGAACGTGCGAGGCGAATTTTGAAAGGAGTGTTGTTTGGAAAATTCGTAGCGATTCTCTTTTTTGGGCGAAGAAAATTTTTTTACTCGATAGATCGGAATCACTTGGCAGACGAAGTGTTCTTTTAATACTGGAATCGTTATGCTCGAGTTAAGATACTCGTAATAGTTTGTTTCTTCCGCTTCTTTCCTTGACGAGTAACCGCCGATCGTTGCGTGGAAATAAATGACGTTCGACGATACGTAGGTGGATTATCTACGACCGTAAATTACGTCAATTTAGATAGAGCGTATTCGGGAAGCTTGATTTTCGTACTAGGAAACGGTCGTATATCGTGACGATCTAAAACAAAAAAAAAACAGGAAAAAGGGATGAAAGGGGAAAGCCGAACAGACGAAAGAACGTATACCTCCCCGGACGACTAATGACACCGAATTCTTTTTCGTGACCAAATAAATGTCTTGATTCATTTAACGTTTGCCTGCTCATTTATTTACCGGCAAATTGAGGGAGAATTGGGTCAAACAGGGATGGGGTGGCGCAATCGAGAGCACGACACGGGACAAATAACCGAAATGCTTCGACCATGGGGAACGCGTGGAACCGAACCATCGACGATAAGGGCGGGTAATCTTACACCTTTTCTTCGGAGCTTGCCTTCACAGGGTCACGTCTCTTTCTGTTTATCCTCTTTATTACGTGCTCCGGATGAAGGCGAGCAGTTGCCTGGAAACACGACGCATCCGATACAAGCTCCAGCAGACGAGCACGATCCTTGGAGTCGAAGAAAAGCGAACGAACGCGAAGGAAGGAGGGAAAAAAAGAGGCGGATCGTCTTTGATGAAAGCAGATAGAGGTGCGGTGGTCCTTGTAGAGCCCTCGTTCTTCTTGCTCCTTCTCAAGTGGGGGTCAAGTGGTCTCGGGGGCTGAAGGACCTTTCGAATAACGTCAGATCGGCAAAAAACGTTCGCCACGGCACAAAGGTGCAATTACGCGTCGCCATTGACGCGTTCGCCATGGAAGGAACTCTGTTTCGAGCACGCGTTTCCGACGAATATATTTTTTTCTTTTTCACCCCTTCTGGTTTTTTTTTCCTTTTCGCTTTTAATATTGATCGCTCTTTCATTAGCGTTTAGTTATTATTCGCGGGGTTGCGCGTTATTTGTATCTATCGATGCGTAATTGAAAGGTTTTAATCAAGAGTTAAATTAATCCTGACATCGCGGAGCGATGTGAAAATTTGAAAAGGTGAGCGCTCGACCGCTTTCAGCGCGACCGAACGAAAGAGGAATCGAAAATGCGCCGCCACTCGATCGACGCGTATCGTAATTAAATTCGTCGTATCCATAATACCGAGCCTACCAGGGGCCGGAGAATGGAGGGGATGATACGTGGGGTAGTCCGCGTTTATATCTGGCTACAATATTTATCGCGTAATAGAATATAACCAGTCGGTGGCCGGAACGGTTGCGTTTACGTGCTCGGTTAACTCAGGAAGCGCGGGGAACGTAAACTCGAAACTAAATCCAAACTAACCGAACTGTCTATGTTTATCTCTCTCTCCCTCCCCCTTTCCATCCCCTTTCTATCCTCTTTCTATCCCCTTTGCATCCAACTATCGACCTGTCTCCCTCTGTCTCTCGTTTCGTCTCTTACTACACTTTCTCTCTTGTTCTCGATTTTACGGTACGTCCAGATTAGAGCATATACGTGAGATAGGTTTTCGAATTATAGTCTTTTTTATGGAACCTACACTTTTTATCGCGCTTCTTTCGTAGCGCGTTTTAAGATGTATTCATCGAAGTCGAAAGAGCACCAAATGTGTTTGTCCATTATGCAAAATTTATTTCCAGAACTTGTAATTAAGAACACAGTTTATTCATCCTGTTAAATACGCTTTAGAAGCCACATGCGCTTATATCGATCAATTTACTGGCGCATGTCCACGCTTGAGCAACTCTGCTTCGCGTAAACTTAGTCTTCTCTGCGGTATCCGCAGATTTATCCTTCCTCATGGATTATATTACTCGCGAAGAGATCCACGCGATCCGCTCGCGACGAAGCACGCGTGCAAGCCACGCGTGATCGTGTGTACCGCGGAATCGTAAACCGGTAGATATTAAACTTTTACAATCCTGGCTCGTTGGTTGGCCGCTCGAATGGGAGGTTACGATGATTAGATGTAACTCGATAATACGCGAACGATGGCTTCTACTATGTCTGTTAAAGCTGGTCGATCGTTAAAGGATGCCGGAAAGTCGCAAAAAAGCTAAAAATCGTTAAAATCGTTAAAATTCGCTAAACACGGGAAACTTTGGATGAATCGAAACGAAAATCAAAATCTCGTATGTAGCGGAGGACGGGTTACGATGCGATTTAATTAATCCTATTTGTCCGCCAGACTCAATTATTCCTACCTAGCTGGTTATTGCTCTCGCTTGAAATAATAATCAGCCAACCTCTTCATCAAAGTCTATGGTCGAATTATAGAACATTTCGAGCGATTATTTATAAGCCAAACGGCTAAACTCGTGACACGCCGAACAGTGGCTGCTTCGTTGACGGACGAACTAGGAATATTAATATCTGGCCGGGGAATTGGATACCACGTATCGCGTATCCAGACGTAATTATGCCCCGTGTTTCGAGCTGCAATCGCGCGCGCTGATTGCTCGTCCGCTCGTTTCGCTTCGATTACCTTCGAATTGGTAGGAACGAGCGTTCCGTGGACAGGCGCCATTTTTAACCATCGTTTCTTCTCTCGATACCACCGAAATGTTCCCCAAGGACACGTCGGAGCGAACGGTAAAGGGAAACTCGAGGAAGCCTCGCGAATACGCAGAGGTCCGGCATTGCGAGAGAACGTTCGAACAGCAGGCATTTTTATGTCCTGGCATAAACGTAACAGCGAGTCGTAACGCGTGTCACGAGCAAATGGCATTGCATAGGCAAGTAAAGCTTCCCCGGCGCGTATAATAATTCTCCGTATTGTCAAAGCCAAATACGCGGTGTTCGCCGGAGCCACGCGACGTTATTAACGTTTATAGTAAGATAACGTTCCACCGGCGAGTAGCTGGTGGAGAATAACGATCCTCGCCGTCAGGATTGCCGGTTAGCTAGCTGGACGGCAACAATTCCGGTTATTGGGCGTAATTCGTGATTGGCACCGGCCGTTTCTCGCGGCTTAGTGCTAATAAATTCGACCTACCGCCACTCGACGATTCGCCAACCCCTGTTCGGTTAAGGGTGAGGACGGGAGGAGGGGCGAGCCTCGAGATATAAAGCGGTTTTGCTTCGCCGGTTTTATGAATATGCTTTCTCCGAGCAACTGCGCCGACAGAACCCCTTGCACCAGAAGGAGGAGCCGCCGCCTCCGCCGACGCCGGAAACCGGGGTTGAAAGCCAAGCGAACGTTATAGGTGGACGATAATTCATCGACTTTCTCGCTGAAACAAGGGAAACCTTTCCGCGCTGTTTCGGCTGTAGGTCCCTTTCGAACCCACTTGAGCGAGAATCGGTGATTCAAGCGCGATGCTCGGTTCGGTTGATATTGTTCAAAACGAGTATCAGAATCGGTGGTATTTGTTAAATATTCCCCGATGCACCTAACGAGGGAAGGTATTGGAGGTCATGCCAGTTTCGACTTTGACTTTCATCTTCTCAGAGTATACTTCATCGAATTTCAATTATAACGGCAAACACAATTATTGCGTGGAAGTTCGATCCACCCTCGCCATAGACATAAAACTTCTGGTCAATAAAAGCAATATCCCCGGCACTCGGTGGAGAGCTGCATCGTATGCGGCAATCACGTTGGTCACATTTAGGGTTCACGGCAAATTACATAAACCGGGGAACATTGTTTTACCGATGAAATTCATTTATGGCATGCTCGCGAGCGTAATCGAGTTTGTCTGGGTAGCGAGACAGCTCGCCTTCGACAAAGTGGCTTTTCCTGGCTGCTGCAGGAAGCGACGAAAGCCGGAAATACCTACGTTAGGTAAGGTGGAACTTCAAAGAAGGGTAGGCGCGGAGGGGTTGGCGGTGAGAATCTACTCGACGAAATTCTGCCACCCTCCGCGACTCTGACTCGTGTTTTATCGCATTATTTATTGCTGCGAACTGCGGGCTTTTCCTGCGGCAGCCGTGTCACCACCACCGATACGTCCTTTGGCATACACACGAACACACGAATGCACACGTACACATCCAACGAATCGCCGTTATTGATGGATTCCTCCCTTATGAAATATCTTGGCGCTCGGTACGAATTTATTGCGAAGCAGTTCGAGCCGCTTTATCTCGTATTGTTCATGATAAACCCGCACTGATATCCCTGAGATGTTCCAAAGGTCCCCTAAAAAGCCCCCGATGAGCAGTTATACGATTCTTTTTCTGCCTGTTCCGTTTGTGGACGACGGGTAACAGCGCTCGTGTACGGATCGAGTATTCGCATTAACCGGAAAGAAGGCGCGCTTGTTTCCGTGGTCTCGGGGATAAAAACGACGATCTTCCTCGATGGGCAATATCGATTCGTGGAGCTTGTGTGCGTAAGTTGCGTTATGATGTGGAATAAGTGGTTGGTTGGTTGACTGGTTGATTTGTGAGGCAATGTTTCTCATGCTGAATGCACGTGCGATGGATGTTTAATCATCGTTCAGGATTTTATATCTTAAATGTGATTTGGTATATTAGATTTTGTTTCGTTCGATTCGGAGAAGGAAATTGTCCATAGATCGAGCGAAAGTATCGCGTATGATCGTACGGTATTTACGACTAAACGTTCCTCAATATTTGCGCTCAGTCATCGAGCGTTTAAAAGAAGAGCTCGCAGCATCGAGGTTTCTCACGAAACCGGGGGAAACTCCGTTTGATGTCGGATGGCTTCGAAAGTTCGCCGCGCAGAAACGACATAATTACAGGCAGCGCGGTTAAAAAATGCAACGACCGAGGGATAAGGGTGGGACCAAGGGAGTATTTGTCAAAGAAAATTTTCATAATCGCGTCGCTTGCTAGCAACGCGTTTTTCCGTAGCTTTGGGCGTCGTTAAACAAATTTGCACGCCCTCGTCAGCCGCTCGTCCGTCCGTGAACGACTCCAAAGGATCTCCCCTTTCCAGTCGTTGCTTTTTTCCCTGTTCTATCTTTTTCTTTTTTTTTTTCTGTATTTTTTATTTCACGCACAGACGTCTTTACGCGACTATTTTGCGTACGCAACGCGAAATTCCGCCACGATCGTGGTTACCACCGCCCGTCCGCTCCTATTTCCCGTGAAACGATGGAATTTGGGGCAGGTTGCGGTTTGACGACTCACGCGAGCCTGCAAAATTAAGGGAGGCCTCGCTTACTTTCCCCGTAAGGCGAACCACCGTTCACCTGGACACGATACGCTGCAACCAGTGAAAAAGCTGCTCGCACGCAAGAAAGGCTTGTCATTACATCGACGCGCCTCGTTCGACCGTTCGACGTGGAATCATTTATTTTAATCTGCTGCCATTAGCTTGGCAAAAAGGAATCGCGAAGACGTGTATATTCCTCGAAGAAATGTCACGTTCGTTGGCACTTTAAGACACGCTCGGTTCCGATCATTTTCTCTTTTTGTTGCGTAACTTAGGTACACGTGTAAGGAGGTTTACGCACGAAGGTTCGAATAAATACTTTCAAGCTTCGCGAGAGGGAAACGAAGAGAAAAGAACGTTGAAAGAAAACGTTGTCGTATGTTTTATGATATTTCTGTTTACGATTAAAAATGTGTGTTTTGTCTCGCAAAAATTAAACAAAAATTAAACAAAAATTGAACAAAAATCGTAAAAGTAACAGAGATAAGAAACAGAATAGAAATACAGGAACTCTCGTCTTCGCTTCTCGAAACGTGTAGTCACCTTCTTCGAGCAAGCACCACGAATTACGCACTACCCAGGCCAAGATTCTGCTTGGGCTCTCTCATCCAAGATCAATCTCCTTTTAGCTCGGTCTCTCCGTTCGCTGGGTTGCCGTTCAATTACGTAGTCATTAACTCGCGATTGTCTCTTCGGACGTAACCTCGTTACGCCGCCTCGAATCCCGGGCGCGGCAATATTCCGCGCGCAGATCTCAACACAGATAGGCTTTTAGCGTATTAGCAGGCACAATGTGACAATGGAACATAGTCTGTGCGTTACGAGAATAGCAAATGCCGCCACTCTATCTGTTTCCCATACAATGGCCTGACTCGTCCCGGGTGTGAGCGCCGCGAGCCTTGCGAATAGCCAGGCGAAACACGTATTTCATAAATGCTCGCTTGCTCGCTATGTCGTCGCGATGACACCGAGCCAACGCTTCCTTCGAGTGTTCACAGTTCCGTGGGAAAGTCGACGAAACTCTTCCAATATTCTCGTCAGAGTGTCGTTCAGGCATTTCGATAAAGCTCCAAGTTCCATTTCCTTCTGTTTCCTTTTTGCTTTCGCTTTATCTAATTTTATTTAATTTCATTTAATTTCATTTAATTTCATCTTCGTTTTGTTCCGTTTCATTCGATTCCATTTCGTTTTCAACTTGCCTCTCTTCTCAATTTTCCCGATTTAATTCGCCGTTTCCGACCGTGGGCCTCAAAGCACGGAGAAGCGCACGTACCATGAAAGAGAGAGAGAGTGAGAGAATGAAATTCATTTGGAGACTAATTTTTCATCCGATTGCGAATGCAATTCGTGGCGGTCTCCGCTTTTAGTTTGCCTTTGACTCGCGCGAGCCATTTTACCGTGGAATTCCGCTCGAAATTCTCCTGGATTTTCGTCGACCCGTAAATTGAACGAAAGAAGAGGAGAGTCGGGCGAGTNTCGCTGGTCGCGAACTGGCGCCTGCGATCACCAACTTGGCGAATTTTATCTGTTCGTTAAAATCCTGTTCGAATTTTAGCGGAGATAAAAAGATCGCGTAAATTGGACAGAAATCTGACGACGTTTAAAAACTTTGTCTCGACGAAGTCGCGAGGAGACCAGAATTTAACAGAGTTCTTCAGTCCGGGCCAATATCGCGTCATTAACCGTAGATAAGCCAGCGGCTAGAGCTCCGGCCAATATTGAATGGTCTGTGTAGGTAGTTTGCCCGGAGGGGGTCGGAGGTTGCCGGTACGCGGGGGTGATTGTGCATTAGTGGCACTATTGTGCCGGCCTCCCCTCAAATCCATATTACTCGTGTAGTAGTCAGTCAGTGTCCGTGTTGCTCTCCGCGCATCCGTTCGTTCGGAACTACGTATTCGAGTTGTGTATAGAGATCCGCCCCGGTTCCCGGCGTCCTCTATATGCAAACCGCAGCGTAATGAGTCCGTCAACCCCGTAACGTCGTTTGCCGCTATCCTTGCACTTAGGCGGCGGCGGTACAGCCATTTTCCAGCGAATCCACCGGCCTGACTCCGTCTCGAATGCAAATCCGTCGAAACTCCTGCCACCACCATCACCGACCGATCGGGCCCCATGCAAATACGCTCGCGGCTCCGATTATCGCGAGCATTCGTGCTGTCGAGCTCTACGCGTAGCGAACCTTGGTATACGTTCTCTCTGTTTCGTGGATTTCATAAGGGAGTTTATTGGGTGTTTCGTGACTTTGAATAACTAGATACATTGTATCGTTCGGATTGAGGGTATCTTGTATACTATAGATTGCATACATTTAGAACACGTATTCTTCTTTGATCTCTATCATCTTTAGAGATACCGGTACCTACGATGCGTTATTTTTTAGTCTGTTTTTAACATCGTTTCAAGTTTTTTAACCCCGCTCAATTGCTGTCGATTAAAAATGAATAAGGTGTTTAACCGAACAAAAAAATTTAATTACTTCTTTTGCAACTTCTGATAGAAATTCTTTTTCTAACGTTAAACTGCACGCTCACGGTCTTCCTCGATGATGCTAGAGTCTAAAAAAATTAATCGCAATAAATTAATAATCTATACTTGTAACGTAACTCTTTTTCGCAGTAAATAGCTCGAGTGTGACAAAGTAGACGTCAATGGGTGTAGAAACATCGCGTCTTGCCGGTCGGCTGAGATCTCGATTAATGTCGGTTATTAGCGAGCTGTCATCCAGTCGTCGTAAGGATCGCGCGTCGTGGCCCGCTTTAACAATGCCTCGTCAACGCGCGAAACGAGATGACACGGCCGAGCGCGTGTGATAATTATTCTCGCGGCCGTGTGCTCGCTTCTATCGAGGGATTGTTTGCGTGCACTCGTACAAATACCACGATTCCGCGTATACACGTACACGTGTACACACAGCTGTAACGGTATTACCGTTGCGAGCTGGTTAGCCAGCATCAGTCGACGTCGCCAGTGTAATGTTTGGCATAGCTTGTCGCAATATGTTACACACCATCCACCAACCGACCCTTCCGCCATCGAATCGGGTTACTACGAGTATCTTCCCGGTGCGCGCCAGCTATGGCCTCTGATGCATGCAATCAGTGTGACCAACGACTTGGCCGTACGTCGACGCCCAACTGGATGCCGCGTAATTACGAGACGCGAAATAATTCAGGAGGACCGAATGGCTGACGGGAGAACGTCACCCCGAGAAACGAACTATAGGTAAACGGGGGTTGGAATTTATTTTTTGTGCAAATGTTTTTTTCCACTTTGGTGACAGAGTTTTCTTCCGATGGAACACATAATCGAGGTCTTTCCTATATTTTTGCGATTACTTTAGTCCATCTCATATTTCTGATAATCTTTGATCATCGCGATCTTTATTTCGCAACAACAATTTCTAAGAAAAACCATGCTCGAAGATCAACCCTTGGAAGCTTCACGAGTGAATCGTATAGAGAATTTAAAACACGTTTTCGCGCGTAAATGTTACGTTTAAGGATAACTAAATAACGATTACGATGCATCGCGACTTTCTCTACCGTTGAATCAAAACCTTCATCCATCGTCTGAAGTTTAAAGAGAAACGTGTAATCGAAACATTTCTAAATCAAGGTTCAACGAACGTGAAATCGTTGCACTTCGAATCGAAACCATCCTACGTCGCGTACGATTCTCGACGAAACGACAGCCATTCCCCGATCCAAGCGCGAGAGTACGCTTGCATCGATTACCGCGACGTGTCCGAACAGCATCAGTCGGCGTCACTAGCCTAATGTTTAGCATAGCTTGTCGCAATATGTTACACGGAATCCAGCCGTTTCCAGCATCGAATCGGGTTAGAGAGCGGTATCTCCGCGGTGGTTCGTGTCTCCTCTGAACC
Source organism: Ctenoplectra terminalis (assembly GCA_019453375.1). Taxonomy (NCBI): domain Eukaryota; kingdom Metazoa; phylum Arthropoda; class Insecta; order Hymenoptera; family Apidae; genus Ctenoplectra; species Ctenoplectra terminalis. Next base: position 1,684 of record SMSQ01019090.1, on the reverse strand, counting down.
ACGGGACCGATACGACAGGTTCGGCGCTCGCCCCCTTGTTTAGAGGTGGTGGCCCGCTGTCAGCGTATGCTAATCACGGTAATAGGGCGTGCGTACCGTGGCCTGGCTGATATTTCGAAATAACATCGATTCGAATACCGCGTTCGTGGCTAATCGCGTTGCTCTCCGACATCTCTCGCGTCCGTTGGCTAAGAGCCCCAGGGGTTTCGACTGTTGACCATTACGCGTTGTCACAATTATGCGCACTGTTTCGTCGGTAACAATGAGAAAGCGTGTAGAGGTAGGCAACCGTGTAGAACTAGCGTGGTGTTATTAGAAAGTGACACAGGGAGGAATACCTGTGGCGGATGTCGACGAATGGATACAACCCTTGTGATCGAGTATGATTTCGCGCAGACCTGATTAATCTCGTGGCAAACCAGCTGTCGACTGGCGAACGGGGTGAAAGGGGAAATAGTGACAGAGGGAAATGAGAACAATAGGACGTTTGTTTGAAAATCTTTAGGAGTCTTTTTATATATATATTTCTTTGAATCGAAATGTTGACAATGCATGAAAAAGTGAAATTTTGAAGACTGTTTAGAACATTATAAAATCGATTATCCAATTTTTCTATTTCTCTATTTCTCGTCGTTACGTTTTCTTAATTCATATCGATAACGTCCCAAGAACCTAACCTTCCCTATTACGTAGCTCAGTCTGAATGAGATTTGCGAACGAAATTAAGTATAAGGGGCGCAAGAGGCAAATTATACAAACAGGTCGGCGAAGTAAGGCGGTTGTTGTGAACGGTGATCGTAATACTCGTAATTGACTGGCGCGCGATCCGAACCGGAGGAGTGAAACGCGCAAGGGTGGCTGCCAATTCGAGCACTTTTAAAAGCGGTGTCCCTAATCTCTCGGTGTTATTGGTCGAACCTCGAAGAGGGGGTGCATTAGAGCGACGTTCCCGTACGATATAGGTCCCTGGGTGGCGGTTGTTGCCACTGATATTATAAATTCCGAGTCAAATGTAGCGTATTGTAATTTCGTTGGGATATCACTTAATGCGATCTGTACAGTTTCGCCGTGGAAAAATTGGAAGGACCGTTTTCGGGATGAATTCAGAGCACAACACGGTGTGTACCGTTCTCATTTTTCGTTCCTCTGCTCCGGGAATTGTTTCTAGTTAAATTAAGATCAACGATGTCGATAAGATCGAAGCCAAGCCGATTCGCGTTAAAAATCTATAACCCGCGCGATAAGACCGGAGCCAAGAGAATTTCCAGCGTACTTTTGTAGCTTCAATTTATTTTACGATTCGTGGAAGACGCGGGAAACAGAATTCGTGAGAATCCGCGTACATTCGCGAACCTTCGGTTGGAATGTAAGCACGAACAGGAGGAAACGATGTGCAGCCACGTGAAATTAAAAAGTCCCATCCTCCACGGACGCACGACAAAAGGAGATGCTCCAGTTGCCTCGGTACCGAGAATACAGGATTACGTCTTCTCCTCGTCATCGTTCGTCTGAGAAAAAAAGAGAAAAAAAAGAGGAAGAAAAAAAAAAGAAAATAAATACCCTGGAGCGTGAGCAGAAAAATAAGCCCTTAAAGAGGCTGATGAATTTTAAATCAGCCTCGCATTGAAATCAGGAAAACGTCTCCATTGCCAGAGGACTTTCGAGCTCACCCTCTCGCTCTATG